>PVJO010004066.1:42032-114294 GCA_004026905.1 Hystrix cristata
AGTTGAATCCGTCCGCCAAGTCCCGCTGGCTCCCTTCCTTCCCTGCTCCGGGTCCCCAGAGAGCTGGTCAGCGGCCAGGGCACCGCCGGGAAGGAAGACGAAGGGGCTGCCTGGCACCGCAAGGCTGTGTGTGTGGCATGTGTATTGGCAGAGCCGGACGCGGGAGGAGACTGTTGCTCAGTTTGAGAAAGCTCAGCAGTTGGAGAGCTAGAAAAGAGCCAGAGAGAAGAATGCGTGTGTGAGCCCGGAGCTCTGGGCTCTTTAAGGTAGGCGTTGGGGTCTGGAATAAGGTTACTGCTTTCTGTTTGTTGGGCAGGTCTTGTGCGGGTTTTATGCTTTGTCCGGTTTAGAGAATTTTCCTGGTTTGGAGCTGCCGATAGCCATTGATTTGGTTTTGAAATCCTCAGATTCGATTCCGAGGATGCCCTGGAGCTGCTGTGTCAGTGTGGGTCAATCCAGGCTAGAGCAAATTGATCCAACCCCGGGGATGTTTTTCAGACCTGAGAGATTCACTTGCAAATCTCGCTGCAGCGGAAAAGCTGGGAGTCTGGTCCCTGCTGTGGCAGCCAGCTCTTGGGAAGCTCGGAAGTTTCCGACTTAAAGAGCCAGGGAAGGAAAAATGGGGATCTGAGGCTGCTATCTCGGGGCAGGTGGGCTCAGGGCGAAGTTATGGACAATACTAAGCAAAGATGACTTGAAAATCCAAGGACAAAGTAAGAAGAGGCTTTGGTGGAATCTAATCTCAGGCTTTGGCATTTTGAGGTTTGCTGCATGGAGCTAAAAATCAATATGGGAAGAAACAGAACTGATACAGCCTCACTAAACGTAAGAATTGTTGTACTAGATCGTTTTTTAGTGACTTCTGGAAAGCCTGAGAAATACCCAGAGCATTAGTATAGAGAAGTTTATTTCTATTATTTTGTTTGTTTGTTGGCCACATGAGGTGCCCTAAACAAAACATGGTGGTATTTAGAACCAAAAGGAAAATTGTCCTCAGAATCATATCTAGAAAGAGATTTCCAAGTCTGTGCTACTGTCCTACCTTCTGACCTTACTTCCGGTTGTAGGCAAATTATATGAGTTGAATGTGTCTAAACAACTCTGTAGAGTGGTACAGTTATCCCCATGAAAGGATATTCGGATAGCTGAATCATTTGTATGGTCTTGAATGTGGGGTTCTTAAATCTCCAAGACTACAGACCACATTTGGGAATTAAAAAGATTTTGTGGGTCGTGGATTTCTATGTCTTTTTCCCCACTGAGCCCTCTTACACGTATGTTATCCTGATGCCCAACAAAGCCAAAAAGCATAGTGAGGTTTTTAAATAAAACCTACTTTTGAAATATAGATACTGTAGTATTATAAATATTTGTAATACTTAACAACAGCTCATAGACTCCCTGTTTAAGGCTATCAGTGGCCCCTCAGGAAAGCATTCCTTAAAAAAGTAAGGACAGCACAGCAAGTTCCTTTTATCCAGATTTCCATCTGTTGAAACTTGGGGATAACCTGCATTTGTGTTACCTCAATGATATACTGAAGACTGGTATTCAAAGGGATGACCTCTCTGCACTGTAAGACACCATGCCCTGAGTAGCTGGGGCTTTGAGCACATTGTTTCACACCGCGAATCTCTAAAATTTGGTAATCTGTCTCAATTTTGGTGCCCACATTTTCTATGCCAACAACCTGGACTTTTGGTTTTACAGAGGATCTTTGCATTACTTTCGGTGTGAGGGACGGTCCGAAAATGCAGTCTGGATGCCACATTTTCTCCATCTCTGGGGTAGTTCAAGGGTTTACAGGACAACCGGTCAGAAGATGTAAAGTACAACACGTTTTGAAAATCCAGTCCTTAGGGTAATAGAGGTGCTTTCATTGAAGTTGTAAGTTTTTGAGCCAGATTGATTTGGGAAACATTAATGAGCAGATACATTCAATGGGAAACATTAAGCAAGTTTCTTGACCTTTCTGTGACTCAGTTTTCTCATCTGTAAAGTTGGATAATAACAGGCTGTATGGAAGCAAATTAATGCATTAATAGAGCAACACATAGTACCGAGCCTGGCTAAGATGGCCTCCTAATCAATACCTGCTATTACTGTTATTATCATGTAGCTAGTGTTACCTAGTGACCACAAAATAGTTTTAAAAGGTCTGGGGTTTTTTTTTTTTGTCTTTAATGTGCCAAAGAACAAAGAACATGTGTGAAACTTTAACTCAACATTTGTGATTCTCAACACACTTCAGAATTAACTCACTAGCATCTTGATTCCTCTAGTTGAAGAGTCATCTTCGTCCCCGGGTTTTGGACACAAGAGTGCATTGAGCCGGTTTAAGCCACAGAGGACATTAGCGAGTAATACTTGTCTCCAGACTCCCAGGGCTCTACCCACTCGCCACCCCGATGAGCCAAGCTAGGGGACCACACCAGCAGTGGCCAGGCACGGACAACCCATCGCTTGTCCCTGGGGTACCCCACAGCACTTTCAAGGGATGGAATTTGGTGCAGCAGTTTTGACTTTCCTGCTTCTGCCATGCCACTCAGTATGATCCTGCCCTTTTCTCATTTTGAAATTGCTGGGCTCCCGACTCCGGGCTCCTGGGAGTTTTTGTGCCTCTAGGCCCACGCAGATGTAGCCGTAATGATTGGTGACTGCAAGTTCCAAGTCTCCAGTAGGGACAATACAGAATTTGTGCCCTTGTCTAGGCCCATAAGAACTGTCATCTTTTTCTCTTTTTAGTCTCCTACCATGGAGATTTAATGCCTCCCATAAAAAAAAAAAAAAAAAAAAAAAAAAAAAAAAAAAAAAAAAAAACTCGTCACATGCAAAAATCGTAACATAGTGGTACAATTGATCTGAAGGTGCTGAAGGCTTTTGCTTTCGCATTCTGTGGGTACTTAGCTTCCTACGAAGTTTCGAATTCACAGTTGCAAGGAAGGTGGTCAGAGAAGGGATTTCCTGAAAGATCCTCATGCACTCCGGACTGCTCTAGGAAATTAAGTGCATAAAAATTCCCCTTGGACTTTGTCCTTAAGAAGGCAGAATGAAGAATAGCGGACGGTGTCTTCTAAGAAACCCACCACAAACGTAACAGCAATTCCCCAAATAAGAGAATCAGAGAAATCAATCCAATGGAATTGCAGAAAAAGAAAGTTTCAGAAACAAAGAAGCAAATGTCGTGAAGAGTAGAATGTGGAAGAAGCAGCAGAAAAGTAAAATTGAAAGTCCTGGTTAAAAGTTCAGTCTTATGCCCTCGATAACTCATTCAACTGATTCTAGTTCCTCACTTATAACGTGATTAAAAAAAAATCCTTACACTCCTCCGTGGTACCAGCGAGAAACAAATGACATCCTGTGTCAAGAGATGATAAGAGATCAAGAGAGGTGCAAAGAGATGATAAGAACCTAGAGTTCCCTCTTAATAAGCCAGGAACTTGAACCCCACCTGGGCCTAACATATAGGTATTAACAACTATTTAGGATGAAAGAAAAAGTGACCAAAAGATAAAAGAAGGAATATGTTTCTGTGTTACTAAAAATCAGAGTTTTCTTACTGATAATAAAGAAGTCACTTTAGATAATCCATACCTAATGAATAATCAATTGCAACTGTACTAGTTTGCCAGGCCCGCCATAACAAAATACCATGACTGAGGAGGTTTAAACAATAAGAATTTATTTTCTCACTGTTCTGGAGGCTGGAAGTACAAGATCGAGGTGCGTAAGATGGAAGTGTCCACAGGGTTGGTTTCTCAGGAAGCCTCAGTCTTTGACTTGTAATGGAGACCTCCCCTGAGCCTTTACGTGGTGGTTCCTTGGTCTGCATATTGTTTGTCCTCATCTCGTTTTATAAGGACACCATTTGTTTCGGATGAGGCCCACCCTTATGACCTTATTTAGCCATAATCATTTCTTTAAAGACCCGTTCTCCAAATGGAGTCATAATGCAGCTTAGGGACTCCACATATGAATTGAAAGGGGGTGTGGTTCAGTCCTTAACAGCTATCAAGTTAATTAAGAATTAACTTAGTTTTTATTAATTAATTAGCTAACGTTATTAATTAATTCGTTATTTTTTAAATGTACCATTCTTATTTCAAGAGTTAATCAGATCCATAAAGGAACATAGTGTTTTTATACAGGAAAATGGTCTCTCCAAACTACCTTGGAAAGACCCACAGAAGACCGCTCAGGAAGCTTGACCCGAGCATCCAAAGTAGCTTGACTTCGGGAGTATTTCAGCTAAGGGAAAGGAGGGCCTTGGATTATTGACTTCTCTTAGGCGTGCTGTCAAAGAGCTAGTGGGTTGTCCTTAGCAAGGTTCATCTCAGTAGTGACAGCTATTCCTGGAGGGTAGATTTAACACAGTTTTAAATCGGATGTTCCTTTGAGGTCAAAAGGATCGTGACGTCTCTCTGGACAATTTCCCACTTCCTTTCAATATTCTGTCTCTTCAAGGAGGTTGAAGGTGGATCCTGTCCAGGTTCCTGCCACATTCTGCATGACTCTGTATATCCATCGGTCAGATCCCAACTCTTCCTGTCCCCATTCAGTATGAACAGTGACAGTCAGTGCGTGGCTCCTTGCAATACACACACAGGCATGCACACACTTGTGCACACATTTATGAGTTTGTCTATTTATTCAGAAGCAGAGTGGGGGTAGAGAGGAAGATGATTTGCATATGATATCTGCAAACCACTTGATTTCTAAACATCATATTGTCAATTTCAGAGGAAGAAATAAGAGGTTCACCTCATGGCTGAGGTGGCCTCACAGATTTGAGAAGCACCAGGGAACTGACACTTGTCCCAGAGTCACGCACAAGACCAAGGCAGGAACGGGAAAGTGGACGGTGGGGGTTGCAGGGGACTCAAAGGGCTGCAGAGGTGAGGGTGAGCCAGCGAGAGGAGAAGGGTGGCTGCTTCCTCTCCCCTCCCACCAGCCCCAGGAGCTGCTGCGACCCTGGCAGGACCATTTGCGCACAGTGAGTGGGCATATCCTGGTTTGCTATAGGTGGTCTGGATGCCACACCCAAACAGGAGAATGTAATCATCCAGACAAAACGTGTGCCTTGATTTTCTTTCTAAGCCTGGTGGTGTTGAAAAATTGTATTAGAAAGAGCATAAGAGTACATATTTAGTGACTTATAAAACACCCTGTTGTGTGTTTTTTTAAAAAATTAAAAGTAAGGTTTACCTTCCCTCAAGGTAAGGATCAGGTCCGAGTGTCAGTCATCTCCCAGAATAAATAAGGACGCGCTAGATCATTAGTACACGGATGAAGCCTTCTTCTACCCCAACTACAGAGGTGGGAGGTAGTAATTGGTTAGGCCACTATGCTGGTTTGCTCAACCTTTAAACTATTTGGATGCAATGTCCTCACCAGTGTCAAGTGCTCTTGTTTGGGTTATCCAAAGAGGCTGTTGAAAGAAACTCTGATGTAATTTGGAATATGTTGATGCCTGGATTATTTAGCCCTGATTTCAAGGTTCATGACTTGCCCAGAAAAGGGCCTACAGGCTTCTTAGGAACAAGTCACCAGATTTGAAGAACCTAGTTGTTGCTTCCCTTTGACTTTCATTATAAATTAGGAATTCTTTTAAGTTTAGTTTGTTCATATGTAGAATTTCTGAAATAAAAATGTGTTTTTATAAATAAGTCTTTTTCAAAAAGGCAAAAACTAACTGCCTTGTGGGCTTTTTTGGTTATTGTGTTTATTCAGTAAACATTTATTATCTATTATACTAAAGACAAGGTATTGTGCTAAGAGTTGTGCAGTATATGAAAAGATGAATCAGATCTACCACACCTATTCAGAGAAACAAAACGTGTGCATAAGAGTTTTAACAAAATGTAGAAAATGACAGCTTCCATGAGAACAGAAAAATATGGTTATCGAGGGTGATAGGAGGGAGATATTAATTCCAGCTAGAAAAGGCTTCAGGGTTGTTTTAAACCTGAGAATCTTGAACATTGAATAGTTACATTTCCATATGGGGGAAGGGGAGACAAAGCGGGGAAGAGAAGAAGTGGCGTGCCAGAAAAGGAAGGAGAGTCGGTGGGAAGCAAATTCATAGAGGAAGACTCCCCTGGGGTGTCCTCCAGGTGTGGTGGCCAGGCCGGTTTCCTCAGAGGACAGGGCAGAAGAAAACTAACCGGATACACTGGGAAGAACTTGAATGCCCGGAAGTAACATGGTCAGGCCTTAAAATTATGTGTCAGGTGGTGTTAATGGAGAGACAAGGTGATGTGTCATTAGTTAGAATGCTGGTGATTAATAATTAAAATAGATAGTAATAGCTCTCCTTTGCTGAGTGCTGTTTAGATTATCTCCTTTCTGCATAGCAAAACTGTGAGGGAGGTACCAATGCAATCGGTCCTTACTTTGCACATTCTTTTTTGCGAATTTCACCTACTCACTAGAATACAGTATTTGTAAACCCCAGATCAATTCTGGAAGCACTTTGCTGCCTTTGCAGATGTGTGTAGAACAGCAAAAATTCGAGCTGAAGTGGAACAAGGTGACGTGCTACCTCCTCGAGTCAGCTCATACTGTAAACAAATGTCCTTCTCTTTTTGTAGTGTGTTCAGGGCCATGTTTTGGGCATTTGGGGACTTTTTGTTGCCCATTTTTCTGTTTGGAATGGCCCCGAGTTATAGTGCGGAAGTATAAGATGCGCTTCTGACTGCAGGAGGGCTGCAATGTGCCTCTCGGAGAACATATGTCTGTTCAGTATGCACAGTTCAAGGCGTGAGTTACAGCGTCGACGGCCATGACCACAAGTTCAATGTGAACCAATCAACAATGTGTGTTGAATAAGATGTGTTTCAACAGAACCACCCCAAAGACAAAGATATATGTCAGTGGGGTGAGGAAAATATTGTGCCCACATAAACCCAACCCTGGATTTCACCCAGCGCTAAGAGTTCAGTACTTACTGATTTGGGGTTCACAGTGACATTACGGAACAGCACTGCTGTAGCGAGTGAGACTCCACTCCGCTGGTCATTTCCTTTCCACAGGAAGCACATTAAAGCTGGGAGAGAAGAGGAAGTTGCCTGGGGCTGCACAGCCAACAGCTGCCCAACCCACCAGCCTGGGCCGCCATATTGAAATGGAGTACTGTTGTAAAGACAAGGCCAAAGGCCCGGGCTGGAGATGGCAATGAAGAGCAGAGGGGCAGAGGCAAGTTATAAATGGTTTAGGGAGTAGGTCAACAGGATGTGGCCTCTGGTTGCTTATGGAAGACAAAAAGAATGAAAGGGCTTCAGAGAACTCTGAAGTCAGCAGGAGGTGACAGACTGGTGGTGCTGAAAGAGTCTGAGGGTCAAGGTTACAGGAACGGTAAACTGTGGGTATAACAGGGGTTAAGGACTGGGGCTTGAGAGAAAAAAGTACTAGATGTTATTTTGTGAGCACTCACTGTATTCCCTTGAGAAGCTCATGCCAAATGACCTCATTGATCCTCACAGTAATCCTACAAGATAGGAACTATCATTCCCATTTTACAGAGGAAGAGAGTGAGGCTCAAAGACTTAGAATAACTTGCCCATGAACACCCTGCTAATAAACTGTGTAATAGGGAATGCAAATCCAGGCCCAGTGATCAGGGAGATTGTAATCACAAGGAGAAGTTTCAGAGTTTCAGATCTTGGAAAAGCAGATCTATTAATGTTAATGATACCATAGCTTGTCTCTAGTTTCTTGTTTCTCATTTTACATTTTTAATATAGTATTTTGCATGCACTATATATTTTCCTTCTTGCCTTGTTCTTCTAAATCCTTTAGGTTGCCTCTGCTTCTTGTTCTTTCTGTTCTTGTTCTTATTCTTCTTCCTATTATTATTCTTGTTCTTCTCATTTATCATCTCTTTCTCCTTTTTATTTTGATGTTGCAAAGGGTTGGTAGAAATTATCTGGTACTTGCAGAATTGTATATGTTAGGTTGTGTTTTATTATGTTGTGTCGTTTAATTAAAAAGTTTGAATATTTCAGTCTCCTAGCATATGAACCATGTTTTTAGAATTATTCTCTCAGTCATCTTGCATGTCACCTTGCCAGAGCTACAGTTAATTCACAGATGCACGCATTACTGGAAGGGAGGCGGGTTATGCTGTTTGTCTACTAAATTTGGAAAATTTGGCATAAAAAGTCATGGTGCTCATTTTATATTTCACCTCAGATACAAATGATCATGGAACCTTTTAAAAGACACAGAGTCTTTCTTTAAATTTCCTGAACTTCTGTTGCTCGAACTTATCTGTCTCTGTCTCTGATATAGTTTCCCAGCAAGGTTAGTCCCGCCATACTCCAAGTACTACTCTGCTTGTGGATAAAACAGTTCTCAAATGGCACAGAGGGTGTTTCATCTAAAAAGGCCCAGAGCTGTTTACTATATTCAAAAGTACTTTAGCAATACATAGTAAGGGGAAAAAAGTCTTATCAGAACATCGGGCTCCTTCTTTCTTTCTAAAATGCCCCTCCAACATGTGCAAGAAAGGGCATTTTTGTGGCCACCTGGCTGTGCTCTCTGCAGAGCTGTGCACTTCATCTAAACGCCCCTCCACAGAATTCAATGCTGAGGGCTGCATGAAGAACAGTAAGCCTGAATCTCTGTAGGTAAGTGGAAAAGAGTTCACCTAAAGGGACTCTGTTCTTTGAAAAAACCCAAGTGTGAAACTCTTCATTTATAAATTAAAAAAGAAACCTCTTGAACTACATTGAAACTGAGAGAGAGAGAGAAGCAGAGTTACAATGTAGCTGGTAACTGTGCTCCATACTCAGCCAACTGTAGGTCTTAGGTGAATAAATTATGCATTTGTGTAGAGATCTGGCAGCATAGGAACAAAGGCTCTGAAATCTTTGTCTCTTTCTTAAATTGCCATAGCCTAAAAGGGAGCTGGGAAAAGCAAAGCCATGTTTGATTCAACAAACACTGGAAACCATCTTTCAAATACCCTGGACAGAATCAAGTCCAAAATGTGCTTTGCCAAACCCAAGGGAAATTCACTCCATGTGTTTCTGATTCATTATAGTTCAATCATTAAAATTGTGCATTGCAAAGACTCGTGATTTCCAAGAAACCCTTTATGAGCCATATGAAAACATTGTCTTGAAAACAGGAAGTCCTGGTTTGCTGAAAGCTTGCAGATCCCTTAGCAAAGTTTGTGGATTTGCTTGTGGAGGCAGAAGCTGTAGATACTGAGCTTCCCAGACCTTTCAGGCCCAAGTGCCATGTGTCTCTCTCTCCGCTCACTAAAAGTGTAACAATTCTTTGGGGTGGAGGGGAATAAAATAACCTGAGGGAAAGATGACCATCGGCTTCCATCCTTCCCACTGGTTTCCATCCTTCCCACTGGCTTCCATCATTCCCCACTGGCTTACACCATTTCCATTCAAACCCCTCCTCTTTCATAGAATTTCATGCCCCCTTCACTGAATTCCATTTGCAAATTAATAATCCAGGCCGTAACTCCTCTGCTGAAGCCATCAGGTTAGCATTGTAGCCCTTAAAAACCAAAGGTAGAATTGGGCTTGAAATGGGCTTGAAAACTGCAGCTTGGATGAAGCCGTGGATGTTAGAAAAAGAGGGAAAATTATCTTTATTTTTAATTTTTTTGGTAAAGTACACATAACATAAAATCGAGCACCTTAACCATATTTAAGTGGACAGGCCAGTGGCATTAAAAATATTCACATTGTGCCAGCCCCCCGGCACCCACCATTCTACTTTCTCTCTGAATTAAGGAGTAACTAAATTCTTCTGGTGGCTTGAACTTATTGTGTCACTAAAATGCAAAAGGACTTTTAGTGTATGGATGCTTGCAGGAGCAACCTTGAATATGCAATGGGGAAATGTGTTTCGTGAGAAATGTATAATTGATACCAGTTTGACCTCGGGCAAATTGCGAAACTAGCATTCCATGAAGGCATTTCCAGGGAATTCTGCTGGTAGGCTGCTTTCTGGTGACCTAATAATACACAAAACAGGATGTAGGTCCTTCTACAAAAAGTGTTTCTCAAACTTTCTGACTCATTAGAATCTCCTGTGGATTCTTGTTTATTTGTGGATTCTGATTCCCCTTGTTTATACGTGGATTCTTGATTCCCCTGAAACTAGAGTGGGGCTTAAGATACCGTGTTCCTAACAACCTTGGAGATGATGCTGATATAGCTGGTACATGAACCATATTTCCCAAAATAATGTTCTAGGAGAGTGGTTCATGATTCTTAGAAGCCTTTAAAAAATTCTAAATCAAACGTTCTGAGTGGGATTTGGACATAGGTATTTTTCAAGTACTACACATCTCTTGATATAGAGCTAGCAGGGAGAAACTGCGACCTGGGAAAATAGTTCACATTGCTGGCCTGCCTCTCTTAAAATCAGATCTTTCATCTGAGTCTTTGGTGAGTGTTAGATTTTAGTGAATCACACTTGGCGTCACTAATGAGAGCCTTAAGTGACTATTTATATGTTGCTGATAAAGGGAAGGAGCAAACTCTTTAGATTCCAGATGTGCTGAGTGCAGAGTTAATATTCATCTATAAAAAGGTAGCAACCTTTCCTTCTATCCTCAGCCCTACAAGGGGCCATTCTGTGGACTCATACAGGTGAGCTATAAGGTCAACTATGGATACAACCAACATAGGTCTTCAAATTTTAAAAGATATTTAATATACTCAAATACTTAGACACATATTTGAGAACTCAGAATTATTCAGCAAAAAAAAAGGAGAAAAATTTGCCTTAAAAATATTAAGAGCAGAGAGTTATTCACTTTCAAATACTCCCTACTTCTCCAGAGTACTGTCTACCATGTCTGTTCTGTTCTCTTTCTCTCTCTCTCTCTGTTCCCCTTTCCCCAT
Organism: Hystrix cristata; assembly: GCA_004026905.1. Lineage (NCBI taxonomy): Eukaryota > Metazoa > Chordata > Mammalia > Rodentia > Hystricidae > Hystrix > Hystrix cristata. The sequence continues at coordinate 52,907 of PVJO010004066.1, forward strand.
CTTCAAATAAATTGTCTTCTTTTATTTAAAAATGTTAAGAGCAGATATTGCAATCCACTTGTCACAATCACAAAAACAAATGCAATATCTAATAGCTGCACACTGATGGGCCTTCCTGGGTGAGTCGCCTGCAAAATGTGTCCCTAAGAGGCTAAATGTGCTATCTGTGATTGGTGTAATTAACTACTGTGCACTTAAACCCTAGAGAACGCCTGCCAAACACAATTATTTTAGTTTTGGCTTAATTGAGATTAAACTTCCCTTCCTCACAATAATTAGTCAACAGTCACAGCTACTCTGTAAGGTCCTTCTAATTTCTGATAATAAAACTATGGCAACAGAGGAAAGGATGAACCTCTGTTTATTCTGGCAGATGGATACTGACCCAATTTATCCAATAACTACATCAGCTTACTTAAATTTTAAACCCAAAAGAAAGGGAGTTAAAGTGTAAAATACTATTTTAGAACTTAACATTTAATCCGTCAAAAAGCTATTCTTATCCACCCCCCCCCCATTGCCAGTAGTATTATAATGGTTGTGTTGGAAGAATTAAAAATTTTCATGCCACATAAATATTTTCCATCTTTTGCTATGGGTAGGTCACGTTCATGAATAAAAGACTGACAAAAACAGTCATTGTGAACGTCATCTCCACCATTTTCTCCATGAATTGAAACTGGATGGTAATGGTCACTACTAAAATGGTCACTAATGTTAATGGAAGAGATGTAGTAGGGACAGTCGTGAGATTTTTTTGTTCTTCATTGCAGTACACTATTTCAAAATCTACGCACTCTAACCGGGTCAGACTAAGTTAATTTCACTGACTCATGTGCCAAGAGTGAGTAGCACAGACCAGCCAGGGCTGGAGGAAGTAATTTAGAATCTCTCGCTTGTTCCTTTTCTGATTCCATCTCCACCCAACACTAGCCCTAAGAGCTTGGATCTCTTCCCTTGGCCTTTTTGCCCATATTTATCTTGTTTTCTTCTGTTCTCACTCATTTTTGAGTATCCTTTGGGGATTGGTTCCAGGATCCCCTAAGATATCAAAAAAATCCACAGATGTTCAAGTGTCTTGTATAAAATGACATAGCATTTGCATAGAACCTACATACATCTTCCTGTATACTGTGTCTCATGTCTAGATTACTTACAATACCTATCACAATGTACTGAATCATACTGTATTACTTAGGAAATAATGACAAGGGAAAAAATCCTATATAGTTCCACTACTGATTCATTTTCCCCCAAGTATTTTCAATCCACAGTTGGTAGAATCCATGGGTGTGGAATTCCATATACAGAGGCCTGACTGGATGCTTTTAAAAATCATGACTTGAAAATGTACCCTTTAAATTTCAGTTCCCTATAATACTGGAAACTCTAACTGAGATCATGCAATTCCCTTAAGGGATTTTTTCAGATAGACCTAGTTTTTCATTTTCAAGAGAAAAAATAGCTGATACAGAACTTTGAAGTGATGGCCAATAAGCTCACAAGTGTCAGTTTGCTTAGCGCAATTTTTCTTCTTGAAGCAAGCGTGAAGCACATTTGGATTCCATGTAAAAGAAAAAGCCTGCGATCCCTTCCACTGTAATCCCTGGACCAGAATCTTTACTTCTCATAGTCAGAGAATGTTGTCAGGTTTTGATGATAGATCAGATGTTTGAAAGTAGATATGTTTTCAAAAGAAAGTACCCCAAAACAAGAGAATATAAAGTTGCTGTACAAGTTAAAAATAATAATAACAAAGGATGAATAGATGTAGAATCAGGCAGAATTCTGCAATACCAAGAATTAGGGCAAGCAAGATGGGGAGAAGTGAAGAAAATGAGAGACAGAGGGTCATCCCCAGAGCCTAAAAAGTAGGTCCACCGAGATGGTCAGGAATGCCCAAGAGATGGAAATTCAAAGGCCTAGCAGATGGAAATTCAAAAATCAGAAATTTTCTGAGATAGAAGCATGGGGGCTGGAGGTGTAGCTCAGTGATAGAGTGCTTGGCAGGCATGCACGAGGCCCTGGATTCAATGCCCTAGACACAAAGGAGGGAAGGAAGGAAAGAAGGTAGGGAAGGAGGGAGGAAGGATGGGTTAATTTAAAAATAACAATAAGAAGACAGACCTAAGTCACCCAGGCCAGCTTTTCCCGTAGCTTTTCATTTGGATAGCCTGGAAACATTCTCAAAATGATGATTGCAAGATTCATCCCAGAGCAATTGAATCAAAGTCTCTAGACACCAGACACAGGAATCATAACTTTAAAAAAATACCCCGAAGCAATTCAAATGCGTCCAACAAGCGAGAATCACTGAACTAGCCCAACCTGGAAGTCTCTCTTGTCCTCTCTGGTGCAACAATTCCAGGACTAGATATTCTGTGACCTCATTGTCCAACTGCCACCTACCAGCTACTTCAAGTGCCAGTGAGCACTTGAATATGCCTAGTTCAAACTGGGACGTGATATGTTAAATACACATTGGATCTTGAAGACTTAACATAAAAGAAATATGTATATTAAGCATCCATTGGTCATTTTTATATTGACTACCGATAGAAATAATCCTTTGGATATACCAGATGAAATAAAATATTCTTTGAAGACAATTTCACCTTTTTTTTTTTAACGTTTATTTTTTTTCAGTACCAGGGATGCAACATAGGGTCTTTGCTCTGAACTATATTCTCCAGCCCTTTATATAAAAATTTTTTTGAGACAAGGTCTTGCTAAATCACAGGTTGCCAGGGCTCAAGCCTTGCAGTTCACCTGCCTCAGCCTCCCAGACTGCTGCGATGACAAGTGTGCACCACTGTGCGTGGCTTCTTTTTATGTTTTAAATATGGCTACTAGACTCCTTTTTTGGGGGGCAGTCCTGGGGATCTAAACCAGGGCAAGCACGCTACCACTGAGCTGAGCCCTACAATACTTGAAATTGTACATGTAGTACAATTTCTACCCAGCAGTGCTGTTTCGGAGCCTGCAGGTGAAACTCCAAAAGTATATTCTATGGCGTACAGTCAGCAAGAGCAGGCCACAGAAAAAAGAACTTTTTGATATTGATTTATTGGTTACTTTTGTTTTCAAAAATGTGGTTTAAAATTAATTTTACTTTTAAGGTTTAAATCTTGCAATTTCCTGTACATAGCACAAAGTATAAAATCCGTGAATAGAAGTTGAAGACTGTAAGAACCTCCCAACCTACCCCAGTGAAAATGTTTTCCACATTAAAGTAGAATCCACTTTGTGAATCATTTGGCCATGTTTTGTCCAGAAATTAGTTAAGGAAAATAAAATGCTGTATAAATGGTATATATTTCTAGGTATCTAATAGGCCACACCCCAAGCAAATATCCATTAGAAATAGTAGCTGACCGGTGGACCCAGGCAAATCTCTGGCTTTTCGCCTTAAATTTAGTTTCTCTGTATTTTCCAAAAGAGAAGCCTGGAACTTGTTTAAATTGGAGACTTTTTTTATCCTTTTATGAATAAATATCTGGAGAACCAAGTTCCTGGCAAGATGCAGAAGATACAATGATGAATAAGACACGTGGAGCTTCTATTTTCTCAAGTCTTACAGGGAAGGCAAACAGGCAATTATAATCCAGAATAATAACTGGTAGCACGAGGTGTTAAGGAACATGTTGCAAAGACACCTGATGAGGATTAACGAGGAGAAGGGACACTACTCTGAGACCTGCAGGAAGTAGACGTTGTTCCAGACCGAGGGGCGTGTGCAGAAGTAAAGGTAGAGGCTGAGGAGTATAAATCGTGAAGTTGCATTTTGCTGTCCACTTGGGCAGGGTTAGGGAGAGGGGGGCCAGGGAAGGGAAGCCCAGACCGGTGAATAGGGCAGGACAAAAGCCTGGAGTGTGTCGTTCCATTTACACAAAATGTCCAAAAAGGCAAATCTGGAGAGACAGAACATAAATTAGTGGTTGCCCAGGACTAGAGTGGGAATAGGAAAAAGCAATGGTAAATTGCCACTAGTTTTCTTTTTACAGTCGTGGAATTGCTCTAAAATTACATTATGGGGATGGCAATCCTATAAGGTATGTACTAAAACTCTGTAAGTGTTCTAAATCCATGAAAGTGTTGTGACTTATACACTTAAAACATTGTGGATTTTATGGTATCTAAATGTGCTAAGGAGTCTTGATGTTAGTCTAGTTGAGGCAGGAGGGGAGGTTGGAGCAGATCCATGCACTCGAATTTTAAAAAGCTCCAGAGTTCCCCAGTTTGAGATGATGTAATGAGCATCTATTGTATAATAAGCACTACACAGAGGCACCTTACTCACATTATCTCATTTAAACTTTACAAGTTACCAATACCTTTTGCTCCATCTAGTTGGTTTATTGTTGTGGCAATGGAAGTGTTAGTCTATAAATAGCTACTGATTCATTTGAGAGGCATTTAGGGCTCCAAGAGGTGGAGTAATTTTCCCAGAGGTACGGGAAGTAGCAAGACTGGAATTAGAATTTAGGGGCCTTCTGATCTGAAGCTCTGCTCTTTCTACTCCCCTGGTGCCCTGGTTTTCAGTGAACGTAGTTAAACAGCTTCGGATGAACTGCTTACTAGATTGACCAGCAGGAATACTGACACACACACCCCCATTGCACTCACTTCCTGTTTCTGCTGCCACAAATCACCACAAATTTATCCATTCAGTCATGGAGCTCAGAAGCAATCTCACTGGGATCAAGCCAAGATGCGAGCAGAGTTGGTTCCTTCTGGAGACTCTCAGAAGAATCCATTTCCTTGTCTTTTTGAGCTTCTCAGGGCCATCTACAAACTTGATCTCACAGCCCCTTCCTTGCAGTAGTATCACCCCAACTTCTACTTCCACCATCACTCTTCTTCTCTCCTTTGGACCCTCTTGCTTCCCTCTTCTAAGGAGCCTTGTGATGATACTAAGTCCATTTGGTTGATCCGGGATAACCTCTTCTTCTCAAGAGCCTTAATTTAACTCAGTCTGCAAAGTCCCTTCTGCCATAGAAAGAAAGACACAGGTTTGGGATTAGACCATTATTCTGCCTACTGCCCCCCAGTGTTAGAAGCCTATTTGACTTGAGCTTCGGGATAAAAGTAGTCCGTATGTTTTGACCTTGAGCATGAGTTCAAAACTTTTTCTTTATTCAAAATGACAAAATCAAGACCAGACTCAAATAATATTATTTATTTGTCTCTAATGTCCTCTACTTGAAACTTTAGAGGAATAAAATAAATAAAAACCTTGATCATGTGCCATTAAGAATATTATTTTGCTTTGAAAGTATTGTTATTATTTGTTGATAAATTACAAAATGTTAACATGTCAAGCCCTCAGGGAGATCGTGTGCTGAAGGAATGTGGAATTTTGGACAAATGACAACAAACACACGTACAATAATATTTCTATTGTATCATAAACTGTTTTGAGGCACACTTTGTCTGCTCTAATTTCACTTAAAACAAACACGAGCTTCATAATGCACTTTAAAAATAGGCTGGAAGCTTGTTTTTTAAAGGTTCTGTGGTATCTGTTGTGTTCTCAGTTTACTCCCTTCTGCAGCAGCCGTTAGTCGTCAAAGTCCGCGCACGCAGGGCCCAGTTACAGTCCGAGAAACTGGAGCCATGAGCCAGCCTTGAACACCGACCGAGAGCAAACAGAGAGGAAGCCGTGTCTATGTCGTTCAAGGTCCTGGCCTCTATGGGGTTGCTGTTCCAAAGGTGGAAAACCTCACTATATTTGATAAATTACATATACTCAAAATATTGAATAGTGAGAGTTTGGGGTTGAAGAGGCTAGGATGTTCCTTTAGCTCCTGCTAAAAGGTTTTCTACACATTCTCACAGCTCTTTAATTAACAATAATACTTTTCCCTATAACTCTGTGTCCTTCATATAGCGTTATCCTCCTCGTTTTTTTATTCTCTTATATGTAACCTATCACCATGGACTTTTTCTAGTCTCCAACCCAAACCCCATGGCAGGTTTCTCCTACAAGAAGTGTTTCAGTTCAAACGTGTCCTAGACAATTGACTAGAGTTGTCTCGCTCTCACAGAGACTCCAGGGGGACTCAGGAGACGTACGTACTCTCTGCCGTTATGTCCTTAGGTGACGCTGAGGTTAGTCCGTGTGGATCTGTTTTTGCTCTGGAGAATCCAACTGCCTGGGTTGTCTAGTATGACTGTGGTTGTCTTTCAGTTCTAATATGGTACCATCGCAGCATATTTGTGATTATGACAAAGCGTACTAGATTTTGATTTGGGATTTCCCAAAGGCTGACCCAGGAATGCAATTTTGAGTTCACAGATTTTTACAAGTTGCACTCAGGAAATACCGGCAGAGGTTTGGGGAAATAACACAGAAAAGAGAAACAAGGCAGTAAAGAGTGTATTCCAAGTCGGTTACCACTGTGTGCACACATCACCAGGATATGCCAACGTACAGGTGTGGAAATTACTGCTGTGGTGACTATTGTTTCTCCGGCATTTGTTCTACTGGCCTCCCACGGTTGGGAGACAAAGCCCGCCACAGAGTGGCAGGTGTTCTCAGTAAGGTTTCTAATCATGGGAGTGAATGCCCCTGGGTTCTGGCGGGATGCTGACAATACCTGCTACAGTGAGCACTGAAAGTATGGAGGAATTGTGGGAAATGAATGGTCAATTAGGAGATGAGAATTAGGAGTGGTTTAGTGTTTTGGAGCCTTTTAAGCTTGCTATGAGTGGCCAGAATTAGAAGTCATAGTTCTACAATGTTTACAACATACACATGCTGCCTCCATGGTGGACATGGACAAGAAAATCACTGTTACAGAACTCACAAAACTCCTGACCAGAGCAAAAAGGGTAGTTACGTTAATAAATTATGGATGCTTTATATTATTTATATGAAGATACTGTTAAATACCATTCTTTGAAAATGTACAACTAGCTTTTCTCTTTCTGTCCATTCTGTGGAAATGACATTAAAATGTCATAGAGCGATGGCATTTGACTAACAAGGAGCTCATTTTCAGTTACTTGGTGTTAAGGTTCCGTTTGGCCAGGAGTGTTCCTGTATGTGTTTGGGGTCTTTAGTGCACAGCCAGGGCTATGTGTAAAATGCACCAGGTGGGTCTATGAGGACTGCAAAATATGATGACTAAATATTTTAAAAATTCATTACAGTAAAAGCCTCTTTGCCCTTAATCTTTCTCAAAATCCTCCGCCTCACTTCAAACACATTTAGCCCACCATTCTTGCCATTATATGAAGCAGCTCTGGAAGTCCTCTTTCCTGAGTGTCTTTAGTTGCACTGTGACACCTCGTGGCTACCTTGATGTCCTGAATGGATTCAAAACCTTTACCTTCGATGGTCATTTTGACTTTTGGGAAGACCTAGAAATCACACAGTGCCAGATCCAGCGAATATGGTGGATAAGGACACGCAGTGATGTTTTTAAGAGCCTGTCTTTCCATTGGATGGCGTTCAGCTGCAGCGTTCACTGGATTTTGATCACACCTCGTAAAGACCCCCACGAAAAAGGGCTTCCAGAACTGCTTCGGAAGTGACAAGAACAATGGGGTAAGTGTTTTCAGAGTGAGGGGGAATATTTTGGGGAAGCTCATGGCAATGTGTCTTTTACTGTTATTCTAAAAATGGAAACATTCACTGTGTATTTTGGTCACCCTTTTTATGATCATCCACTGAAAAGATCTGGCAGTCAGATATACTCTTGAAAACACGTGGGGTGGGAGGAAGGGAATCATTCATTTCCTTTTCCCCCTTTTGAACTTTATTTTTGAGAACTGAATTTGCCAACATCTGCGATATATAGAAAAGGCTCAGCAGCAGTCACTGGGAGAGGGGATGGTGCAAGGGAAGGAGACACCTGGCCAAGAAACTCTAAGCTTCAATCACTTTTAGATTTCCTTTGAGAGGTGGAATGTGAAGAGCACACTGAATATTCTAATAGAGCCAAGTGTAGGTCTAACTCCTTTGGGTCACTGTCAAACTGGTAACAGGTGAAATTCCTTGAGTGAATTTTAAGTAAGAATTGACTCACATGCAACCTAGAATAAGAAGGGACTTTATAGAACACCTAATTCAATCTTCTCATGTGACTCAAGAATTAATCAGGACCTTGAAAGTCTCAGAAAGCTTTCATGGTCCACAGGACCACAGAACTTGTAAATTCAAGGATGCTGGTATTCTGCTGAGTGTTCTTTCTGTCCCGGCCATTATGATGCTGCTGCTGCTGCTGCTTTCTCTCTTCCTCAGTCTGTGTCTGCCACCACACACACACATACACACACACGCACACACACACACACACACTGTCTCTCTCTCTCTCAATAGTTATCTAGTCCCCCTTGGCTCTACAGTGATAGATGTAAAGCACAGAAATCCTGTAGTCAAACAGGTCTCTGAGGGTGTGCATTGTGGTTACTTATTGAATGCTGAGAGCGAAATAATTGACCATGACATATGGATGGACATTGAATGATTACATCACTAAGCAGGAAGGGGATGTTTCACAGAAACAGTTTTTCTGGACCTTAATTTCATTGGATCATCCTGAGAAACCATTTGTTTAGGTTTAGGCCGTTTATTTAAGGGGAGCACCCTTCCTTGGGGTTCTGTCCTGCTTCTCCTGTCCTCCTTTTTCCTGATGATCCAACATCATTGCCATCTTGGCAGAGATAGATCAGATTTTGAAGATGGTCTTTTTAAGAAAAAATACAAGAGTGGCTATGGAAATTCAGGGAAAACACACATCTGTGTGAACACGTTGCTAGGTCTTCGGCCCCCAGGGCCTTGGACAGTGCCCAGACCCAATTTAAGCTTCATTAGGTTTAAGGTAAATTTGCCTGTATGACGCAGTGCCCTGCACAGTGTTTCCTACCATCCCTAGAAACCCGACCCCATTGCCCCTCTCTGTAGTTCCATCCACACCCCTAGTCCGTCTCCCACTGGCTGCTGGAGGACATGTTCAAGAGGTGCCTTTTAGCCAGGTGTGGTAGTTCATGCTAAAATCCCAGCACTCTTGGAGGCTGGGGCAGGAGGACCACAAGTTCAAACCCAGCCTGGGCAACTTAGGGACTCATTGAGACCTTGTCACAAACTTAAAAAAAAAAAAAATTATAAAAGCTGCTGGAGGATGTACCTTAGTGGGAAGGCCCTTAGGCCCTGGGTTTAATTCCCAGTACTGTGCAAAAAAAAAAAAAAAAAGTGCATCTCATCACAACTCCACCTTGTGCAAACTGTCACGGATTCCTTACAACCTTATAGACCAGCCCAGTTCCTCAGGAAAGCATCCAGGGCCCTCTGGGAGGAGTCTGTAGTCCCTCCAGTACTGGCCCGTTCCTAGCCTTAGGGACCACTTGTGCACCTGTCTCCCACACAGTGGTTAGCGTCTCTCCCAAGTAGTTGGGCTCCCTCCCACCTCCATCTCTGCTGGGTCCTGCTGTTTCCTTTGAGTTCCCAACTCACCAGATAGTGGCGCCTTTCTGGGTTCCCCAGGAGAATGACCACACCTCCCCTCAAGTGCACACCTTTACACACCTGTGTCTTTGCGCCCCCTGCAAAGCTTCACAGTGGTCCCATATGTCCGAGTGTCCCCACTGCCTGGGGGAACAGTCCTGGCATGCAGTCTATGTGGAGTGTTTGTTGGATGTGGTGGGCTCCACGTTGACTCCTTAATCACCCGGCAGTTTAAGTGTCCAGGGAAAGATGTGTGCGCCGGTCTTCAGAATGACGTAAAGCGCTAACAAGATATGAAATGCATAATGCACCAAGGATTATTATTCTGTTTAACTGGAATATTCCCAGGGATGTCAGCCTGGTCTACCCTTTTAGAGATCTTTGCAGAGAGATGAGAGGGCCGGTCATTGAAAAGAGAAGGCTGCCTGTAGCCCTGTTTTGTCTTCATTGTACGCAAAATGATCTTTGATTTTAAAACCCTTTCTCTAGAAGAAGCAGGGAAAGACAGTGACCTTCAGCCCTCTCCCTCCCCACCTCCAGCCCAGTGCTGAGCACACTACACCTCATGGGCCAGGGACTGCGCCAGCCAGTGATGGCTGCGTTCATTGTTCATCAGGTAAAGGAGGAAGGATACTGTGTCCTGCTCACTCTGTGATACTTGAGCAGCTCTGCCGGGTTCCCAGGCCCTCCCTTTGAACTCATCCCTTCTGATGATGATTATAATCATGGACTGTGTCTCTGCATCCATTTAGTGCCACCCAAACGTGCGGTACTGTGCTAGGCACTAAACTATGCAAGGAAAGCAGCCAGCAGATCTCACCTTCAGGAGTTCGTGGTGTGAGTGTGGTTAAGGGGGGCTCCACCCAGGTCCAGGGCCTTGTGGGGCCAGCAGTGGGTCCCCGGGGGCCAGACATTCCGGAAAGGCCCTGCCCCTAACCCACACGACCGGGAGACCACCAGTGTGGGTGCTCTGGTTGCTTGCCCTGTGTTATTTCAGTGTAACTTCATAGCACTGTGAGCCTGCACATGGCTTGTATTTAGAGAACTCCTTTCCTACAGTTTTGTACATGGAGGAGGCCCAATGCAGTGTTTTTCACTGAAACCAATGATCCCTCTCTCCCACCCAAAGCGGAACACACACATACACTCAGCAAATTTTGCAAAGTATTCTGGGAATTCTGTAGAGCACTACATTTCTTTCTAAAACAAAACCAAGTAATAAAAATGTTCTCATCCTTCAGTTGTCAAATCCTTGCCAAAACAACACAGCCTATTTGGACTGGCTTTCGGAAGACCCACTTTTCATTCAGGAGATGGCTTTCAGAATGCTTCCTTTTGTTCATGTGGGGACAAAATCTCTTTCAGAGTTAGCATGATTTATTAGCCACACATAGAGAGCACTCCACAATATAGAGAAATGTTTGATCTGTTGATAGCAGAGTTGATAGCGTAATGATTATACTCTGCTCATGTCACAGAGTTGTTGTGAGTCATAGCGAAGGGAGGCCTCCGTAAGTCCACAATGCAATGGAGTTTCTTATCTAACAACATGAAGAGACCGGTTACTATAAAAGCTTATGGAATAGAAAATCATAAATTGTGTATGTGACAAGTGACAAATGCTAAAAGATTTATTGTTTTGCCTTTTTCACTCTTTTTGCTCCTGCACATCCACCCACCCAGTGGCCTCAAAGTGACTAGGATGAGAAAAGGATTCATTATGTTCCACTGGTCCCCCGTCCCGTCCCAGCCCCAGACCTAAGGGCAGCAGGGTCCAGCCCGTCAGTCGCGTCTTATACAAGAACCATGATGTGCTCCCCTTACAGCAGAATGTGCTTTGCACCAGGCAACCCCACTGCTCTTGCTCACACTTTTCTCTGTGCTTGGAATTTACCTCTCCCCCCTGCTGCCTGTTTAATCCATGCGTGACCTTTCCCAGCAGCACGTACCAATCCCCATGGCCAGTGTCATGCCTCTTTCCCTGCACTCCGGTAGCACTTGGATTGTGTCTTTCTTACCGTTCTCATCAGCATTCATTCTTCGCATTGCTGTTACTTTGGTATTTGTAATACTGTCTCTGTGGAGGGAGCGGGCAAGCTCTCCTTGGTTTTCATAAACAGAATGGCATGGTGACTGGCACTTAGTTTGTAGTGCCTGGTAAGCACTAAATGTGATGCGTAAGAGAGTTCAGGGTTGAAGCTGCAGTGAGTTTTGAGTCACCATTTTTGAGTCATAAAGAGAATAACTTTCTATAGGAGGCAAGGAGGGAAAAGGACGAAGTGGGCAGCTTTTTAAAAAAAATGCATCTATGAAAGCTATTTGAGATGGTCTGTTTAAGTATGTATATGTCTATAAATCTGTGTTCTTGAGATGCTCATCTCGTAAGTCTTATACAAATTCTTGTTACTATATCCCAGAGATATTGGTGCAAAGCGAAGACAAAGACACCCCAGAAGAGAAAGAGCTTCGCTGTTCTTTATATACATTTAAAAAATATTTTCTCAGTCATATTTTCATTTTGCAGAAATTCCCAAGTAGATCTGAATCTGCCTACACAATTTCTATAAAATTAAACTTGTGCATCAGTATTCATAGCTCCACCTACTCTTCTTCCCATTTTTGAGCCAGGTACAGGTTATACAGATGTCTGGAGATGTTCTTCCATTTTGTTTGACATAAACCTGGCCAGCTTCCCTCAAATTTACTGGTGGGAATTCTCGCCAAACAAGATCATAAATCAGAAGTCCTCGGCCATGTGGGATGCAACAGGTGTTGCATTTCACCCATCCTCCTGCGTGAGAGCTACATTTTGGACAATAGTACTCATACTAGCCTTTGCAATAGGCCAATGGGACTAGTTTGGGAGTTGCTAAGAACTTTAAGGTGATTTTTGCGGCAGATTTTATAAATATAATCATATAAAATGATGCTTAGAATAGAAAACTGAGGAAAGATGCTAAAAACAGTGGCATAAAAACTATTCCCTATCCCTGCCTCCCTTGCAAAGCCAAATGTCCTATCATCAGTTCATGCCTTGGCACTTCTTGATTTCAATTGCAAATAGGAAGAAAATCTTTGAAATAAAAGAAATAGGCTGTATTTCTCTCCTTTATTCTTTTATTCTCAGAGTGTGAACACTCTGAGAAGACCCCACAATGGAAAGGTTTCTAACATGGTTATGTAGGAAAAATTCCACAAAGCATCCCCAAATGTAGGCCCTTTTCTTTCCATACTATGTGAATGTGTAGACCTGTTGCCCTTATTGTAAGGTCAAGAGTTTCATGGTGGAGAGTCATACCCTGGAGTCACTGTGCTGTCCTCTCTTCTTTTCTCACCTCTACTTGGTCATTATCAGTAAGATGATCAAACCAGAAAGTCCCTGAATTTTGGGGCGAGAAAACTCATAGGCACAAAACATGCACAAGCCTTGGGTTAAATCCCTAGTATTTGTGTGCACATGTGCACACACACACATACACACACACACAGAGTTAAATGATGGTATAATCATACAATGGTACACTACACAGTAATAGAAGTAACTAAACTACTATCACATAGATGAAGTCCACAAAATACTATTGAGTGAAAGAGTCTAGAACAGACACTGTACGTGATTCCATTTATATAAATTTCAAGAACACACAAAATTAAACTACAGTTTGAAACACTTTACCTTGAGCTTTTGGCAGGGGTGTGGATAGTGATTGGGGCGGGACATGGCAGGGGGTACTTCCAAGGTGCTGGCAAAGTCTGATGTTCCAATCTGAGTGATGTCTACATGAGTATCGCCAGGACCTAGCTGTGGTGAGATACACTGCGGCATGTTGTGGAGCTGGAGGATGCATTGCCTAGAATCTGTTCCAGACCTTTCATTCCTCAGTGGGCAAAATTTCTATCTCAAAAGTTCTGCTGTGCTGGAAATGTAGGTAAAATCAATAAGCTTCCGCAGAATGCTATATGTCCACCACTGTAGAACTGGAAAGTTATATATAAGTATGGTTTCAGTCTTTAGCCTACTAACGGCTACTGATGCATTCATTTTTTCTTAGCGTTTGTTTAATGCTAGCTCTGTGCTAGAGATACAGGGATGGATGGACTACTCCTTGTAGTCACTGAGCTAGCTCCCAGTCTCATCCGAGTGCCAGCTGTGTGTACAGAGTCCACATGCCAAGTGCAAGGCCACACAGATACTGCAGTACCAGGGGAGAAGAAGGTGGAAGATGAGTGGGAGAATCTTACCTGTTAGGACGGGGCTGGTGTTAGTCAGCCTCTTACTCCTCTGACAAATTACTCGAGATAATCAGTCTACAAGGGAAGAGGCTTACTTTGGCTCAAATAATTGGTTTCATCCCACAGTGCTCTGGCCTCATTGCTTTTGGGCCTCTCCACCCATCATGGTGGAAATATGTGGCAGAAGAAACTGCTCACCTCATGGTGGTCAGGAAGCAGAGAGAGCAAAGAGGTGCCAGGTCCCAGCATGCACTTCAAGGACATGTCCCTAATTCCCTAATGACCTGACACCCCATTAGGCCCAACCCCCTGAAGGTTCTACCAGCTCCCAGCAGTGCCATAGGCCAGGGGCCCAGCCCTTAACGTTCAGGCCTTCGGGGGGGGGGAGCAATCAAGGTCTATACTGGTGCAGCCAAAAGGGAGATTTGCAGGTGAATTGATGCTGGGGCACGTCTTCACTCATCAGCACTCCCGTCTACGAGGACTCAGCAGGAACATACCCAGAGGGAGCAGCGGGAGCAAAGGCTGAGCGGTGGAGCAGATGGTTTGGTGGAGACACATCTAATGCACACCTCTGCTGGTGCGATCGGAGGTGCTGCAGAGGGCTTGATTTATAAAGTGGTTTCACCTACTTTATGTAAGTCTGTCACTTACGCATGTTCCACAATAATACTGTCCCGTATTCACAATCAGAAACATCTGATTCTAAAAGGAATTTAACGTCACGTATTATGACCACAGCCTAAACTCTGTTGTCGAGGTCCAGGAAGATCAAAAATACTAAGGATTTGGATTTTATTCTGTAGGCGAATGGGAGCTCAGAAAGTCCTTTTTACAACAGAGTAATATCAACTGAAACACGTGGAGAACAATTCAGAAGACTGTTTGATCCAGCTTCAAAAATATATGCAACAAGGCAGAGATGAAAAGTAGCACTGTGGACCAGAATGTTGACAAAAGACATGGGGTTGGAGCGGAGCTTGGAAAAATGGGAACTATTTCCACAGAGAGAAAAGCAGGGGAGAGGACATTTTAGACTGGAGCCAAGCGAGAGCCAGAGCAAAATGATGGGGACAAATGTTTCTGTTTAGAAATAATGAGATCTGGGGATGCGTAAGTGAAACCACGGTAGATTAAGACAGCTTCTAGTTCCAGAAGGAAGGTTTTAGACTTGATTGTGGAAGCCGAGGGAGAGTTTCAAACAGGAGAAAGATGGGATAAAAATAGCTCCTGAGCAAATAAAGCTCATTCTGCAGCAGTGTTCAGGGTGATGAGGGGAGAGGGCTGCTCACAGCTTCCACGTGGGGCGCTGACAGTAGAATGAACCAGCAGAGGTGGCCCATTTTAAAATTTAAAAATCAATAGCACGAGTGGAGACTGGCAGGAGACTGAGTGAGAGAAAAGAGTTAATGGTGCTCCCCCTGCAGAACAGAACTCTAAAGCCTGAAGAGAACTAAAAATTACCATGTAATCCCATTCGTGTGAAAATAGCAGGGCCAGTCCCCATCTGGGGAGTGTGGATGTTGTGTGTTTTCCAGGAATTGTGCTAGACGGGACTGGCCACTCCCACTGTCCCGATGAGGCCCCTCCACAGCCCTGGTGCACATTCAGAGAGGGATGATTCGGCCTGTGGTCATGGCAGTGTGCCTCCCTGATTAAAAAAAAAAAAAGGTAGACTTTCAACTCTTCTGCTCCACACGTCAGGTGACAGCCAACTAAGATATTCATCGTGAACTAATAATGAAAATTAAATGATTTGGTGGGTAGAAGACATACAGGAATAAGGTACTATTTCCTTCAGAGTTTTTTAAAAGTTGAGGAACTGTCATAAACAATTATAAATGCAATAGTCTTCATCCAGGCTGATTGCTGTAGATGACCTAGAAGTCAAATCAAAGTATTATGTGTCATGAAGCCACGTCATGCTGATCACCAATTACCATGGGTAGTAGCCAAAGGGTATGAAAAGTGCTTGCACGCCATGGTAAATATGCATAATGAAGTATTGGAGTGAAGGGTTCGCCTTTGATTCTTGACTACAAAATTATCATTAGTTCTGGCAGAGGTGATACGCTGTGAATGGAGATTTGTCCAACATTCATGAATAACCAACAGGATTCAAAATGATATTTGCTAGGTATCCAAGCATCCTTCTAATTCCTTGATCTTATCACCCCACTGCATGCAGGATATTATTCTCCTTTCAGATAAGAAAACTGAGGGTGAGGAGTTGAGCACTTTGGCCTGTGGCATCCTGGCAAATGCATGGTGGGAAAATCCTGGTCAGTCGAGAGTCAGGTTTAAATTTCGGCACCACCCTAACATGCTGGACCAGGGACACGTTCGCTTACCCGGTCTTTCTTGTCTTGTGCTATAAAATAGTGAAAATAATAAGAGCTACTCCCTTTTCAATATTTTGAAAAGATCAAAGTGATAATGGATGTGAAAGTGGAGGTCAAGTGTCAGGCACCAGCGCTGTGATCACGATGGGAAGCTACCGAGTATTTTAGAACTCGGCAGAGTCCTCGAGAAAATAAAGATCCTGTGGAACTAAATTCACAAAAGGAAACCATCAGCCAGGTATGGTGGCCCATCCCTGTAATTCCAGCACGCTGGAGACTGAGGCAGGAGGATTGTGAGTTCAAGCCCAATCTGGGAAATTTAGCAACTTAGCGAGACCCTGGCTCAAATAAAAAATGTAAAAGGTCTGTGGATGAGACCACTCGCTCCTTAGTTTTCCATACTGTCACTGCCATTCCATGTGCCCAGGTGTTAAAGACACAAAGACACACAAAACAGAATTGGCTTCCACAGAGTCTCACACTCTGTCAGCAAGACAGAGGTATAAAGAGATTCACAAAGCCAAGGGAGACGTGAGACACAGAGTAAACGCTGGAAGAGCACAGAGGAGTGAGAGGAACTGCGCCCGGTTGTCAGGAAAGTCTCGCTGATGGGTTTGGAACTGGGCCCTACAATCCCATCACCCAGCCCTAGGCCTCAGGATCCCCTTGGCCCCTCACCCCTCCGACTGCACTTTGGACAATCTTTCTCCAAGTTTTCTGCGCCTCGTCGGGTATCTGACACAGCAAGGCAGCAGCTTTCTGAATGGACTCGGACCAAACCCATGCTAGCCTTGGACTCTGACTTCTCCTTTGTGGATATTCTTTTCTTTTTCTTTTACAGTACTGTGGACTGAACCCAAAACCTTCACACTGAACTACATCTCTGCACTATTTTTATTTTTATTGTTTGTTTTGAGATAGGGTCTCTCTAAATAGCTGAGTTGCCCAGGCTGGACTCCAACTTGCAATCCCCCTGCCTCAGCCTCCCAGAATGCTGGGATTACAGGCTTGACTACCATTGCCCAGCTCTTTTTGGATATTCTTTAACCTAACACCATCCCATCGCAACCCTGGCATGGGTGCAGAATGGATCAGATGTCCTCCAGAGCCCACAGCTCCCACCTATGGGTTGGTCTTGGGCTCTGCGACTTGTCCCTTGTTCCAGGAGAGTGACCTGCTGAGCAGGCTGCTACCGATGGCCAGGCCAGCATTTCCTCGGTGAATGAGTGAGGTGAGTGCTAGCACACTGATCCAGGGTGATGCAGATTATCTCTGTAGATAAGGGCTCTGATACCCTCGGGGTGGCCCTGGGTTGCAGGGCAGTAAACGGGTGAGTCTAGCATGTGTCTTCAAAGGGCTGCCCCACGCTGGAAATTTTTCCACTCACAGAGCTGACCAGTAAGTCAGCGCTCAGTAATTACAATAGCTCGTTCCATTACAGCCGGAAGACCTGCGCAGTGGAATGCTCCGGTCAGGCCAGCTGGACAGAAAAGTCTTCTGCATTTCTCTAGATTTCATTACAAATATTCCCTCTGCTCCTTGGTTTATTCTTGTCTGACAGAGGCCTGTCCTACATCTTTTTCTTCCTTAAAAAAAAACAAAAACAAAAACCTGTAAGTGAAGAGCTCAGACTCCTTCATCAGCATTTTGTTGCCTTATGGAGCTGGCTGGCCTCAGAGGAATAAGCTGAGACTCTGATGACAACCACGTTAGCAAGAGAGGCCGCACTCTTCTGCTGGGCCCGAGAGGGAAATGGACTCCGCTTAATTAGATTAAATGATAATGTCTTTTGGCCGAAGGTGGGTGGAGAATCACAGAGACAGTATTTTCTAGACACACTTTATTTAAAGCTTGATCGGGATTTTAAATAACGAAAATATTGAATACACAATGGGATAAGCCTTGTGAATTTTGAATGAGGATACATGACCTTACATCACTATAGTATTGACATAACTATGTTTCTGCGCCTTTTTTACTATTATGAAAAGTCTTTCAAAATCTCAATCAGTATCTGCCGTTTTTTTCTGTGGAGGGGATCAACGCCTGGCACATTTAGGCAAGCTCTACATTCACCTTCATCTCCAGCCCTAGCATCTGATTCTTACACCTCAAATTTGCTAACATGGATTCATATTTACCATTTGCAAAAGGTAAACAACTGACCTAAAATCAGCAGAGGGAAAGTTCCAGGTGAATAAAACACCAGCCCTTTCTTTCTTCTTTTTCCTTCCTCCAGTCCCCGGTCCGGATGTCCCAGTAATAGGTGTTGAAGGAAAAATCAGAGTGCCCTCCTCTTGCCCTGTAAATAAATTGAAAATGAAGGCCCCGTATTTTTAGGAAATTGAAGATCTAGAAAGATGTTAATTAAATTGTCAAGAAAGCTTCCTGCCTCGTTTCAGTGCGCTGCATAACCAGGTAGCCAGAGCTATATATAGCATCTGAGTCCTACCCTTGGGTCTTAACACAGCTTTAATTATTTAATTTAAACAATCTTTCAGACAGTGAGGAAGAAAACCAGGTGAAGATAAGGTCAGAGCGATGGGTACCCTAAGATGTCTTTACATATCTTTTTCCAGTCCTCTCTATTCTGCGACACATCTCTTGCCCCTGTCTTAGACATATGTATGCTGCCTCATGTTGCAAGTGACAACTTATAGGGGCTTTTCAGTAGATGCCAAGTCCTCCTAAATTGAATTTATTCATTCATCAAGAATTTACTGAGCTCCTGTTGACGACATGCCAGGTACTATAGACGCTGGGAAAACAGAGCAAGAGAAATGTTGGGTAACACATCAGTTCTTGCCTGTGAGATGCTGACTGGCAAGGAAGGGAGAGAAAAATGCAAAGGAATAATCCACGGGGACAAGTGAAGTGACCTTGCTGTAGGGTGTTTGACCTGGGCACAGTGCCGAAGTAGGAGTGATGGAATTCAGTTCCAGTTCAGGGACTAGACAGGAGGTCTTGGGCTTCCTTAAAGCCAGTGTTGGAGGAAAGCCTCACAGACATACCCATCCATGAACGTGTAAATGGGAAAACAGAACAGAACAAAAACTCTGCCTGTAAGGACCAGGAAATAGCCATAATACTGGGGGATCCGGGAGAGGCAGGAAGGCCCCTAAGAGTGGTTGAAACTAGGAGCTTCTGGGACCCAAATTGGCAGACCACAGAAGTTTCACAAATCTCAGGGTTAAAAGTGAAATCTGTCTCCCCCCATCCGACCCTCAGGTTATTGGAATCACTACACTATTGATAGATGCAGATTTAAATAATCGCTGTATGGGGAATGAAAAAGCGTCCTATTCAGAATAAACTCACAATGAAAAATTTCCAACTCACATGAAGAAATACGTCACAATAAAGAGAATCAGCAGATGCAACAAAAGATCTACAAGTAAGAAATCTAAAGATTACTATCCAGTGAATATGTTTAAATAAGAAATTGAGGAATAAACAGAAGCCATAACGAAAGAAAAGGCCCTTTGATAAACGACAACAACAGCAAAAAATGTTTGAAAAGGAAACAAAATATCCAGAAATGAAAAATATAGTCCTTGAAACTAAATACTAAGTGTTTGGATTAAATAGCAGAGTGGACACGGCGAAAGACAGAATTAACAAACTGGAAGATGTGCGGAAATCACTCAGAATGAAGCCCGGAGAAGTACGGAAATGAAGAATACGATCCGTGAGGGGATACAGAGGATAATGCCAATGTAATGACGTCTAACACCTAATGTCCTAGACTGCTACAGATGGTGCTCGCGTGGCTTCTGTATGTTAATTCATTCAGGCCACCTGACGACCCTCTCGGTACTCTATCCTGACTGAACACTTAAGAAAACTCACGCAGAGAAGTTATGTGCTGGGACATAGGTCTGTGGAGGAAACTGGACAACTCGTCCCTCCTCCTTTCCGTGAGCTTCTCCAAGGCTCCCGCACCCACCTGCAGCCCACCTGCACCGTCTCTTCCTCCGTTCGCCACACTCGCCTGCCACCGCCCTGCAGTCTCTTCTCGGCTCACTGCGAAGCAGCGGCCAGTGCCGCGAGCGTTGTTTAGCATCACTCCGGTCTTTCCGTGGCTTACTTCTCCCTTTTATCACGCTTACCGTCCCGGCCTTTATCAAAATAAATCATTAGTAATTAGTCTGTGCATCAGGTCTGCTTTCAGGGCATGAGCTACAGCACATTTTGTATCATCGTCTCAGGAAATAGGAATTTTTCTCCTTGGGGAAGTGAAATTTCAAAGTGCCTGGATGTAGTTACAAAAGTACAGCCAGAAAAGAGGCTCCCGGTCTGGAAGGTTTTGCAGCATGGAGTGTTGGAAAGAGAAGCTGTTGACAGGTACGGAAGGAATTAGAGGTTGGTTCAAAAAGATTCAGAAAGACATTTTTAAGGCATTATTGAGTCCAGGGAAAAGGAAAGGTTGTTTAAAATGGAAAGCATAATCATAAACTTCCAATGAATGACTTTAGCAAAATCCCAATAATGTAAAAACGGAGTATTTAAAAACAGGAGAGAAAGGGGAGCAGGAAGTCGTAAGAGTCCAGTTATTTTCTATCACAATCCACAGTTAATAAATAATATTACTAATTAATTAAGAGTAGTATGAGCATACTACTTAGACAACTGGAAATATTATAAAGAACGGCTCAAAAACCCTCGGAGGCTGAAGCAAGGGCTAGGGATGTGCACTGGAAAGACCCTGGGTACAGTCCCCAGCAGTGTAAGAAAAAGAAAAAAAAGTGAAGGGAGACTATTTTTAGCACTAATTAAAAAGTCTTTGCAAGCACTTTTGCATAATAATCATTAAACAATATAAAGACCAGACTCATGAACTCAGACAGACCCTGAATTCACTATTCACGGATCGTCTCTAAATGAATCAGTCACATATTATTCAGGAAGGAGAGTGAACCAAAAGGGAAGAGGTGAGACTCAAGAGGCAGACGTGCAACTGATAAATAGGTTTGTGAAAGTTAAGCAAAATTTTTAAATGACAGATTTTTTTTTTTATGTGGCGATTATAAGATTATAAATAAGCTAGAACTAAAAGCAGGGCTACAGTAATGTGAAGCTAGAGAGGGATGGGCAGACCTGGGCATGCTGTGGTGGTTGTAAGGAAAACAGAAATGAAAAATATAATTCCTCAACCAGAGGAAGGAAAAAAGAAATAAAGAAGATTCTGTCAATCAGAGCAAAAGCGAGTAGAGAACCAAAATAATACGATATGAATGAGTCACAGTAATTGTAAATAGCTTAAATCTTCTTGGTCAAAGTCAGAGAAAAAATAAAGTACATTATTGGTACAATGGGCAAATATTAACCAAAGAAAACTAAGATACCAATATTACTACCACATAAACTAGATTTTTAAAAGCCAATGACATCATTAAAGAGAAGGAAAGTTGTTACTTAATGATATAATGAATACTTAATGATGATTAATACTTAATGATTATTATTAATACTTAATGATAAGGGGACTATTTCATAGGAAGATATAAAAATTGAGTAATACTTTCCAAATATAACACACATAAAAGATCAGAATTACAAGGAAAATTGAATGTGCAAAATTATAAATGGAGTTATTTTAAAACACGTTTTTCTCTGTAACTGATTGATGAATCGATGAGTATAATGATTTACATGACTCAAATGATGTGTTTTCATTAATGTACACATTCAACAATTGAAGGCTACGTATTATTTTAATATATGCACCATTTAGAAAATTAAGAGCTATGTCATAAAGAGTCAATAAATTCCAAACTATCAATATTACACAAAATATTTTGTCTAAAATACAATAAAGCTATAAGTCAATCCAATTTTGCTCAAATTATATGTTTGGAATTAAATAAACATCTAATAAATTCATCCATCAAAAATAAGTCACCATGGAATTACGAACTTTATAGAATTAAACAATAATTTTAAACTATTTGCAACATACATGGCACCTGCAAGTGGTGCTTATTTCGAGGGAAATCACCAAGCATACTGAAAAACCAATTAAAATATTGGTAATACCAAGTGACTAGAAGAGGAGAGAAACAACATATGTATTGTTGATGAAATGGTAATTGTTAAAATGACCTTGAGGGCCATCTGTCCGTAGTTAAGCTAGAGATGTGCATATTCTGTGACACAGTTATCCCAATTCTAGTTACATTCCTTGGAGAAATTACTACGCAAGAGTATGAAAGAGAATTTATCAGGATGCATTGGAAGATTTTAATTGCCAAAAATTTGAATACCAACTAAGTAACCCCGCATACAGTTTCTAAAAAATGTGAAACCTAATCATGTATTGGATTACTAATAAGAATGAATTGGCGTTACATGAATCAGTGTGCTGTAATCCTGAAATATAATGTTAAATTAAATGCAGAATGTTGCAAAATGATTTTTTAAATGTGCTACCACTTATGTGCATTTGAAACTCACAAAGCAATATTATCTGACGTGGTAAAATACAAAGATATAGATGCAGTACATCAACATCAGCTTCAAGACAGTAGGTGCCTCAGAAAGGGGAAGGGAAAACGAAGGATTGGTGGTCCTTGGCTGTATCTGTAATTCTCATTTCTTTATGTTCCTTTTATATATTTATTTAGTTTGGGGGGGTGCTGAGGATCGAACTCAGAGCCTTGCATTTGTGAGGTAAGCACTCTACCACTGAGCTAAATCACCAACCCCTTTATGTTCTTTTTAAATTACGAGAGCAACAAAGACGCAATATTTACATTTTAAAACTAACTGTACGTGTGGGTTGCATTTACTGTCTTTTTCTTATTTTTAGCTTATTTTGTAAGGAAAGACTTAAATACTTAATGTTACAATAAATATTCGAAGGGGCACTGAGACTTGAGTAGGCAGCTCTATCTGCCAAAGTGGTAGCAGGTACTAAGGTGGTTGAAGATGAAATGGTGGAAGGAGAGTAAGCCTGTCTTGGCTGTTGGTCAAGATTTGATGTCTTAGAAAGGCTAAATCCTCACAGGAATCTCTCACTTCTATCTAGACTGTCATTTCTCACTTCCACACCATCGATTCTCTATGCTTCCTTCTTCCTAAAGACACACTTCCAATAGTTGCAATTTAATGTCTATTACAGTCAAAGAATTGCATTTTTGGAAAGGCCTTAGCAATTATCAACTAGTCCAATCCCCTCTTTGTATTAACCAAAGAATGAATTGATCATTTTGATGTCTGACGCCCCTGAAAGTTTTTTTCTTTGCCATCTGATTTAACATGAGTTAGCTGTTTGGAGAAAGGGTCCTAGAAAAGGTTTAAGAAAGAATCAGGGGCAGATAGTGTCAGTAGAAATCATTCACTGCTCAGAACTTTCAGGGGGGTCATTTAGTGCTACAAACAGACAGGTGCTTAGTATACTATAAATGATGTGAATGGATTTTTAATTATGAAAAAGATGTCCAAGTCTCTTTAGTTCATTTTTCCGAAGAATAAGATGGTGGTACCTGCTATGGCTTTAGGGGTTTTTCATCACAAATGAGAGAGGAATTAGGAGGAAGAATTCATAAGGCTTGGCACTGTGTATAGAAGATGAAGGAAGAAGATGCATAAATAGCGCAGAGGGTTCAAGCCATGGTGGCTGGGAGGAAAAGCCTGACCTCGGAAGCAGGATATGTGCACAGAGGACAGTGGTTTGGGGCTACACTGCTGAATTTCAGAATATGACTATGCGTGCCACATTGACCCCATGCATTTCTCTCCCCACCTCCACCTGCAGCAGCTGGTAATTATAATTAAGCCTTTCCCAAGGATTCTCCACAATTTTCTGAAATGCATCTTCTCCCATAAAAGGACAGTCTTTCCCTCCTCTCTCTCTCCCTTCATTCCTCCCTCTTTTCCTTGCTCGCTCCCTCCCTCTTTCCCTCCCTCGCTCCATCCCTCCTTCCCTCCCTCCCTCCACTCTGCCTGCACAGAAGCCCAGCAGCCCAGAAAATGAGCTCTGGGCTGGAGACCGTGGCTCCGTGATGGGCGGTCTAGCATCCCTGGATTTCATTCTCAGCCCTGCAAAAGAACAAAAAACAGAAATTAAAGTGAAACCCAAGAGTGTGTCCCCCCACTTTGGGGAGAGGATGCCTTTGTTTCTAGTCCTCTCTTCTTCTCATTCTGGTTTGAAACTTTGTGTTTCCTGATCCTTCGTGTCATATTTGGGCTATAGGTAGATTAGGATGTCCACAAAGTATTCTCTTGATCTATGTAAGACTGTCATCATTGGACATTTCGGTCTAGGCGACTGTGACAGGTGGGGATAGTTATAGTACCAGTCTGGATTCAAATCGATCTGGATTTGAAGGTGAAGCTTCTGTGAACTCATTCATTCATTACGCTAATGATTAGTGGTCTCCACAGTTCTGGGCGGCCTCTGTCGGCTAGCAAACTGATGCTGGTATTTCAAATGAACACTAAAGTCTACATTTTGCAGGGAACGAACCCTTTCCCTCCTGGGTCACCCGTCTTTCCTCTCTTTCCTATAGTTCAGAACTAAAATCATTTTGGAGAACACAGCGGCCCATCACTCAGCCCTTTTAGCAAACAGTACAATGTCTGAACTGCTGTATTAGCTCAGTCATTTAATTTCTTTTGTCCTGGCAAAATGCCACCATATACTACAATGCATTTTATACCTTTCTGCTTTTGTTGGGGGTTAGTCATTACAGATTCATTGGAAAATAGCTATCTCTTTTTTTATTCCGATGCTCTATGTGGAAATATCTATATCTCTTCTGATTAAGACTTTTAACAAAACTGGAAGATTTTCGGCACACAGCATTTTCTATGCATTTTGCTTGTCTCCTGTAGTACCCTCAACTTCACAGCACAGAGACACAAAACAAAGCCTGCCTTTGCGGCAAGATACACAAAGACCACAGCAGTTTCAGCGATTGTTTGAGCGTGAGCGACTGTCAAACAAGAAGCTTAGTGTTGCCAATGCCTGCCTGGGGAGCTCACTTTAAATGAATTTAATGACATGTAATTGTTCCCAAACTGTGTGTAAAATGTTCTAAACAACTCACGATTGACTTAAGGTGCACCGTTTAAGAAAAATTAGTAGCCTAATATCCAAGGCTGCTAATATGTCCTTGGATGTATCAGTAGGAAAGTTCTGTGAGTGATACTCGTAAATTATAGGCATTCATACTTCAGGGCGTGGCTGAGAATTTGAGCTTTTGCTGATCAAGCAGTATCTATACCTTCTTCTTGCAACCTAAACGGAAGTGTTTCATTTTTAAGGTAAAGTTGAGATTAGGGTTAAATGAGGATATGGTTAATTATAGCACCTCAGGGACTTTTAAAATTTTGACAGATTTGGGAGACACTAGCCTGGAGGGTCTATCTTCTTGAAGTCAGAGGAACTTAACCCCTGGGGGTTACAGATCCTAGTGACATTTTGCCTATTTTAGAAAAGGAATAAGAAGGGAACTGACAAGAGGCTGACTTCAAAAGGGACTTCCTCACAGTTAACGTTTTTGCAACATTTTCTTTAGTTTCTGTGCATTGGATTTGGTAAAAGATAAAGATATGTTGATTTAATATCTATACATTCTGATTTTTTTCACTGTTTATCATAATTCCCATTTTCTATAGATACTGATCCTTCTCTCCTTCTCTCTCTCTCTCTCTCTCTCTCTCTCTCTCTCTCTCCCCCTCTTTCTTTTTTGATATGGGTCTCACAATGTTGGCTGAACTTCTGGGCTGAAGTGATCCTCCTGCCTCAGCCTCCCACATAAGTGGAACTGCAAGTGTGCATTCCTGCACCTTACTATTGACCTTGGTTCTAACAGTTTAATAATTCTGTTTTCTTACCTTCTGACTGCTAAAAAAAAGTTTTTAAATGTTATTAAAATGAATTACAAGATGTGAGGCTGGCTTGGAAATATATTTTTGCCTTCACAAAAAGATTCTTTTCCTCCTTCCTGTATCGAAGCAGGCTGTGGAGGAGATGGGTACGTCTGGCCCACAGTGGTTTTAGATCTGGGCTCTGCTCTGTCTGCTTAATACAGCATTTTGCAACCTTCTCTCTCCAGCCTCCTTGCTATAAGGCAGTGACCAGAACTCCTCAAATACTGTGGTAGTTGTGGGGATTAAATGATAAATTCTCACTTAAAGCCATACGCTCTTTGTGGCATACAATATTATACAACATTTACTTTTAAATTTTGAATGCATTTGCTATTATCTAAATGTATTTTATAAAAGAATATATTGAAGATTTTCATTAATAAAAAACCCAGTAGGATTTTTCAAACACCCAAGAAGCTCACTAAATAATAAATCCCTCCTCATCTCCCAGGGCCCCATCACAATGGTCTGTTGTGCCCTGCAGCCCCATCACTGTGAACGTGAATGGATTTTAGAGTATATACTCTCTCTGTGTGAGTGTATATCCACTTAACATACATGTATTGCTCTCTCTCTCTCTTAAATTCCACTAATGCACTCACCTGATTTCTCTTTAGACTCCTCTTAGCTTTTTAACCTACCTTTTAAACCTATCTACTCATACAGACATTCCTTTTATATGTAAGATATTCACAAACTACTGTTACAGTCATTTGTGTGGCTATAATGTGCATTCCAGAAGAAAAGCTCTATTGAAATATAACACAAAAAAATAAATACCACCCTTTTCAGCTTGGCTTCTGTGCCGTAAAAAATTGTTCTGGAAGCTCACCAGATCACAGGATCCTGGAGTGTTAGAAAGTGGATACAACCTGGCCTGTCAGAAGCCGAGCTATTCCTTTGATCGTTCACTCCACAAGTCTGAAAAGCATAGTTTGAGGTTTTCCTCCATGCATTAGCCCATCTAATTTGGAAGAAGTCATTTGCGTGTCACATTTTTATACGCCTGTGATAAAATCTTAAATCTCGTGCCTGGCTGCCCACAGCTTCCCCCACACACAGTAATAGTTCGTGTAGAACTACCATCCTCACACTTGGAGAAAGGCCCAATCTCTGTTTCTTGCCGATGTCACATTATCATGTTACCATCTTCCTGTACCTGCTTGGTGCAAACAATTGTGATTCTGTAATAAGGGCCAATGATCGGTGGCTGATCATAAGCTTCAGTTAAATCGCCCCGAGGGCTCGCCACATGGCAGACACAACGCCAGCCCCAAAAGATCACGTAGGCTAGTATACGGCCACAGTGTGTTTGAAAGGCTGAAAGGGCAGGAAGCTGCCAATACCGATGATAGATGAGAAACTGTGCCTCCCGTTCCTCCCTGGCCCCTTTACCACCGGCAGCTCTGCTCTGCACGGCAGCCAAGGTTTCTGTGTCCTGAGCTGTTGTCCGATAAGCTTTCTTGGTCGTGTTTTATGGTGCCATATGCTCCTGTCCTAAAATAGTGCCGAGGGTCCTCTGATGAAAAATTACCAAGCAGTGCTCTGAATGTCAGTAGGATGTTTGGGGGAGGAAAGGTGTGCTTGACTGTTAGGAGTATTTTGGGCTCACATTTCTTTTGGCGCAGTGCTAATTTGTGGAACTTGGAAATGTATTTAATCTCATAGAGATTCTGTTTCCTGAAGTGTAAAATGAAAATAATACTCCCATCTCAGAGTGTTGGTATAACAATTAAAGCAGGCGACACACACACACACACACACACATTTGTCACTGTTGATAAGCTAGATTATGCTGCAGAAATAACCACTCCAAAATTTCAGCAGCTTGAATCAAACACAAACCTTTTTCTCATACCGCAGGACCACTGTCATGGCTCATGTTTTACTCAGCTCAGCAGCACTATGTTTTACTCACTTTAGCAGCACTAAATATCTAACATAATTAACTTAAAAAGGAAAAGGGTTTATTGTGGCTTACTTTTATTCTTTTTCTTTTCTTTCTTTCTTGCTTGTTTGTTTGCTTTGATTTTGTGTGTGTGTGTGTGTGTGTGTGTATTGTATGTGTGTGTGTTACTAAGGATTGAACCCAGGCTCTGCACACTGAGCTATATCCCCAGCCCTTTTTAGTTTTTTTGTTTGTTTGTTTTTCAGAGACCCTGTTGCTTTGGGCCACTGGCAGCACAGTATGTCAAGGTGCGAGCAGCCAGGTGCAGTGACGCACATCTGTAATCCCTCCATTCTGGGAGGCCGATGCAGGAGGAGGGCAAGTTTGAACCCAGCCTGGGCAACTTAGTGAGACTCTGTCTCAAAATAAAAATGAAATAAAAAACAGCTAGTGATATAGTTCAGTGTAAAAGTCCTGGGTTCAATCTCCTGTACCCCACACATGCATACACACACGCACGAGCATGTGCAAAAGGTGGGAGTGCAAGGTAGAGAAAGTGCTCACCTTATGGTGGTCGGGAAGCAGAGAGAGAGAAGGCAGGGCAGGGCGGGGTGCCAGTAGTCCCTTCAGGGCTCGCCCCATCTGCCTTTGTCCCATTGCCCTCGCCTGCTATAGGTTCCACCACACCCTTTCCTGGTGGTCCCACAGGCTGGGACCAGGCCTGCAACACGTGGACCTTGGAAGAGCATTTAAGATCCAACCTACAGTAGCTCATCACTGTCTTACTCCAGAACCCAAACGGAGCAGCAGGCAGAGTCTTGAACTTCGACTCCTCACACATAGTTCAGAACTGGTAACCTCCTCTGTCTACTCACAGGAGATATGGTCACACAAACAGCAATCCCACTATGTATCTGAAGAAAGTAAGTCAGAACTACTTGGAGCACAAGGTTAATGTCTACATATTTGTTTTGCAAAAATGAGATCATAATGTAGTCAGTTCTCTGAACTTTAATTTTTTTCATTAAATAACACATTGTGGAAATTCTCCCAAGTCAACTTGTTTACATCTAACTCATTATTTTTAGAGGCATCATGCTATTAATATACTACGATGTCTGCAGTTGTTCATTAGTGGACTTCTTCATTATTGCAATATACACACACTTAACAATTCCATGTTTGGGTGCTTTTATTTCCGTGAGACAAATGGCTAAAGTGTCTAAATCTGCCAAAATGAAACCTGATTTAAAAGTAAACATACAACTATGTTTATAAAACATAAAGCTATAAATCTCATTTAAAATGGGATTTGTAATGTGAGGCAAAATGTAAAGAAATTAAATATTTTGGAACAACAACAATTCTCACTTATTAATATTAGACACAGTCAAACTCAGTTTATCCTTTATTAATCTGTCCTCTATTTTCCCCAGATGTAAGCAGCGATACTTTATCTCCAATTTTCAAACTTAGAATGAGAACCTTCCTTGGACATTAGCAACATACACTTTAAAGATGCTTGACCTTGCAAGACCTTGCAGAAGAGTTCCTACCAGGCCTGATCTTTTTTTTCAGTCACAGTCACAAAAGTGATATTTGCTTTGACAACATGGGTTGTTATGGAGAAGATTCTTTTATTTGGAGTCAAACCTGGACTTCTCCAGTCCCCCTCCCACCCATGATAATTCAGAAAGATACAGAAGCCTTCCAAAATAAAGCTACAATCGAGAAAGTGCAGGAACCATGCTCCCTCTATCACCTCTTCTTCCACCTGTTTGTCTAAGTGATTCCAATCTTCCTGTCTCCTCTGTTGCTATCTGCAGAGTAATTTGCTCAGAACAATCCCTTAGTAAGCATAATTATCATAGGCCTGCAAGTAAAATTGCTTTCCATTCAAAGTTTTAGGGGAAAAATTCCTTAGCTAACACAAAAATTTTTAAATCCCCATAAAAATTACAAATATCACATCATTTAGATACACCAACTATATATTTAAGTATTCTGGATGTAAAAGCAGACATATTAAATTGCTTCTACAAACTTATTGTCTGCAAATCTTTCCCTGAATCTTCTACCAAAATCCTCCCTGGTTAGATTAAGAAGCAATAATGGAAAAACTAAGGCCAAAATGATGTTGTTATAGACTCCAAAGTACAGCATGAAAGAAAATACTATGATTTAAAAAAAAAACAAACTCTATTTGTAGGGGAATAAAAGCTTGCCTGACTGCATGGCTAGTTTCTAAATCTTTATGTGCAGAGTGATATTCAAAATAGTCAATAACTGAACTTCCAAGAGTCAGAAAGAAAGGATACTCAGCCTATCAGAGCAGAGGCCGGCACCAGCAATCCTGCTGCTGCACCAGGGTATGGGGCCTGACCGGAGCCCCCCCTCTGCATCGCTGAATTGCCAACAGAGTTCTCCCTGGTCTTCCACACCCAGCACTGACCACATCTCCTGGCTCAGAATATAAATATACTGCACAGTGATTCCCTCCTTGGCTGTGGTTTCAGTTTCTGTTACTCATGGTCCACCACAGTCTGAAAATGTGAAATGGAAATTCCATGAATTAACAATTGCTACATCTTGAGTCGAACGTGTGATGAAATCTCGTGCCGTCCTGCTGTGTCCTGTGGGGGATGTGGGTGTGACTGAGCTCCTTCTCCGGCATATCAGTGCTGTCAACACTACCTGCCAGTTAGTCACTTCAGAGTCGTCATGGATATGAGATGGATTATTCTGGTATCAGAGTGCTTGTGTTCAAGTCACCCTAATTGTACTTTGCAGTGGCCCCAACATGCAAGTGTAGTGGCACTGGCAATTCGGATATGGCAAAGAGAAGCTAGAAAGTGTTTCCTTTAAGTGCAGAAGTGAAAGTCCTTGACTTAATAGGGAAAGAAAAAATCCTGCTGAGGTTGCTAAGCTCTATGGTAGGAACGGACTTAATATTCCCAAGGTTTGGTGTTATCTGCAGATTCAGGTAACTCCTGGGGGTCCTGGAACACATCCACCACGGGGAAGGGGGCACTTCCGTACTAAAGACAAGAAGGCCTGGAAGCTGGATCCACTTATGATGACCATCTACTTTGGTTCCATTTCATATTGCCATTCCAGCCTCTACCAAAATAACAACATACCCAAACAGCAACACATACTCAGCGTAGAATAAGAGCAGAGCTGCACAATTCTGTGTACATGAACCATTGAAGGTAATTTTGTTTTGTTAGAGGTTTGTTTGTTTGTCTTCTCAGTCTGAAAAAAATCGTTCACTGAGCTACATCCCCAGCCCTTTTTTTATTTTGAGATAGGATCTCCCTAAGTCTCTAAGTTGCCCAGGCTGGACTCAGGTTTGTGATCCTCCTGCCTCAGCTAGAATTACAGGCATGTGCTACCATGCTCTGGCTTCAGTTGGAAATAATTTTTAACCTTGTTTTTAATTTGCATTTTGTAAATTAGCTTACAGTTCTGGTTTTAACATACTGTATGTTTAGATCTAACCTGGAAAAAACAATAGATGTTGTTATGGTTTAGATCTAGAATGTCCCCCATAACTCTCTTGTGATCAGAGCCTGGGCTTTCTGAAGGTGACCAGATCATGGGGGCGCTAGAGCTGGCTTGCTGTTATAAGGAGGGGGTCCTTGTTGGAGGTGGGCCACTGCCACTGCAGGCCTGACCCAGAAGGGTAGATCTCCCTCCCTGGCTCCTCCCTCCTCTCTCTGCTTCTGGCCACCATGCTGTCAACCACTTTTCCCCACCATGACCTCCCACCATTCATTTCTTCCATGGACTCAGCCAACTTTGACTTGAACCTACTGGAAATGGTGAACCATATAAACCTCCCCTTTAAATTTTGGGCATTGGGTATTTTGTCCCAGTGATTAGAAAGTCACTTAAAACAGATGCTCTTCTTGGATGAGGATTGTAATATATTGTTAATATTTTGGAAGTATATTTGATTTTTAGGACAAATGTAACAAATGACCACAAAGTTGATGGCTTAAAACAACATACATGTATTTCCTCGTAGCTCTGGAGACCAGTAGTCTGAGTTTAAGGGGCCATGACGCTTCCCGAGGCTCTTGGGGAGATTCCACGGTGTGCCGTCTTCCAGCCTTTGGTCACTGTTGCATTCCTGAGCCCGCCCCACTCCAGTCACCCTGTCTGTCTGTCTGCAAGCTGCCTCTTGACCTTGCGTCTGTGTCTCCCCTACATGTCTTTGGAAGGAAAACTTGCCACAGGATAAACCAGTTTCTTCCGCCTGGACAATCTAGGATGATCTCCCTGTCTCAAGATCCTTCATTACATCTGCAAAGACCTTTTTCCCAAATAAGGTCACATTCGCATCTTTCAGAAATTTGACATAGACATCTTTCAGAGGGGTAAGGGCACCATTCAACCCACTAATGCAAAGGAGAAAGGAGACACAGAAACAGGAGTAAAATGGAAGAGATGACTGGCGTTCAAACCAAAGTGGAAAATACTGAGGGAGGAAAAACAGTATTTTAAGAAAATCTTTTCTTATGTCAAATTTGTGTAATGATTTTTATCTTGGTACCTCTCTTTGGATCCACTGCTCTTCCCTCTGTTGGCCTTGATGTGTTCCATGCTGTCTTTCTCATAAGGGTTCAAGAACTTTGTGAGCATTTCCAAACGTCTACCCTTGACTTTGTTGGTTTCCTTTAAGCTAAGAACTGCTGGACCCCACAGTGTTTCTCACATTCAGAAGTGGGGGGTTTTAAGGGCCACAGTTACCTACAAGACACTCTAATAGTGCAGTCTTTCCAAAAGCCCAACTTTCAGTCGCTGCCCTGCTGTGTGTAACAGGTACTTCCAGGCTGATGGCTGCCCACCCTTGACTACCTCCAACCCCACCACAAACTCTTTCTCGCCTAGGAGCTTGCATCCCCCCGACACCACCACCCCTCTGCCCCCCACCGCCACAGATCACCATTCTCCGGATCTCCTCCATTGGCAGCTCTGTCTTTTCCTCATAAATCATCACGGACCTCCCTTTGCACACTTCCCCCCTTCAGATACTAAATGCCATTTGCCATGGCTAATCCAAGTTCCAAATTTGCACCCATGTCCTTTCCTTGAGTGCATCCTCTTTCTCATTAACGTTTACACTCCAAGAGATTGAAAATCCTAGCTGTGATTTACTTTAGAACAAAAATATGCATCCTCCTCTAGGAAATTCATGCTACTGTCGCTGATTCCTGCTGGTGGGGACTGCTTCTCTAATGGTCTTGTTAAAGTGCAGATTATGAGACAAGGCTCGAAATCTGCCTTCTGAGAAGGTCCTGGTCACTGGGATCTGCTGAAGTGGGGGACACATTTTGAGCAGAAAGGTCTGAGGACACCAAAGCAGTTGCAAGGAAAGGAACTACCAGTTGAGTGTGTCCTCAAGAGGATTCGGAGGAGATAGTCGAGCAGCTAAGTGACCCTGACAGTGATGGGCAGAGGGGTTCTTTCCCATTTAGAATAGCTTCATCCGGGTAAAAATTCCATCCTGGCTACTTAGGTCTGGCATTGAGAAGCCCTGTTACAAGTGATAGGCTGGTGGCGGCGAACCTATGGCACGTGTGCCACAGCGGACATGCAGAGCCCTCTCTGTGGGCACATAAGCCGAGTTGCCCAGCATCGCCCAGCAGCAGAGCATCAGATACAGCACATCGAATGCGAAGTTTTACCTTTCAATAAAAAGTTTGTACCATTGGAAGGGCTGTTACTTTGTTTTTCTTTTAAGACAAAAGACATTAATGTATGACCTGTTTTCTCTAAACTACAACCTCAGTGTTCAAGCTTAATTGCAGCGTTGGCACTTTGCAATAAATAAGTGGGTTTGGGTTGCAGTTTGGGCGCTCGTGTCTAAAAGGTTCGCCATCACTGCAATAGGTTGTTGGATTGTCCTTCTCTTTTTTGTAAGTGAAATGCTATAGGATGAGCATATTTCTTGCATTATTGGTGCAGGGAAATGGCTATCAACAGCAGCAATCAAGTGCAGCCCTAATTGCAAGGTTCATAATTGAATGTAAGTTTGACTTCTAGAAGGAAATCACAAACACAGGCCCTGTGAAAGACCTCTCTTGGCATCAAGAGCTGTAAGGATATTATAATAATGAGCATCAGAAGACGACTTCACTGAGGAGGCATTGGACAGAGGAGGGTCAAGAGAAAATGCTGGATCTGTGTTCACATCAGCCCTGCTGCTTGCTAAGGCCAGGTGGTGCCAGAAGCCACCAGCTTAGGCCACCACCTTCCCAGCTGCCACCAGCAGTAAGGCACACTGCATCCTGGTCACTTCTCCACCCACCTTCTGTTATGACAACAGCAGACAGCACCTCTCAGCTTGTGAGACTGTAATCACCCCTGATTTCAGCCCACAATGCTAAAATGCACACATCTTGTAAAAGCATCATGGTTGAATAGAACTTTCTGGAATGACAGAAATGAGCTATAATTCTTCCCTCCCGATACAGTAGGCACTAACCCCATGAGGCTATAGACGCTGGACTGGTCACTAATAGAGCAGAGGAGTTGATTTGAATTGTATTGCATTTAAATTAATTTTAATCTAAATAGCTACATGTGACAAGTGAGCACCATGTTGGACGGCACTTGGGGAGGACAGCTGAGGAAGAAGGATCATCAGACAGACCTAGAGCTCTCCAAGACAAGCACAGGGCACAGGCCTTTTACACGCCGCAGGGTACATCCTTTGATGCCTGAGTCTAAGCTAGAGGTTGTATCAGGGTTCTCTGTGCTACAATCACAATGACAATCGGCCAATTAAGAGAGGAACACTCGGAGCCCTTAGGGCTGGCTTAGTATTCAGCCAGTGAAGAAAAGATTGCTTCCGGCTCCGTTTTTTAAATAAGGCCAGATGGGGTTTATGCAGGTCTCCCGTTCTGACCTGTGGGGCAGAGAGTAAAGTGGAAAAGGCTTGTACCTTTAAAAACACAGTGTAGAAAAGATGCGATGGGCTGCCAATATGTAGCTTCCTCAGAAAGAGGATGTAATTTG
The DNA here is from genome assembly GCA_004026905.1 of Hystrix cristata. NCBI lineage: Eukaryota > Metazoa > Chordata > Mammalia > Rodentia > Hystricidae > Hystrix > Hystrix cristata. Next base: position 87,723 of record PVJO010004066.1, read on the forward strand.
GAGGAGGAGCCTGAGGACCAGAAAAAGAGAATGTCAGAGGTTTGCCCATCACAGCGCAGCACCCCTCACCTATCCACCTGGCATTACAAACAGCTCCTTTGTCATCTCTAAGATAAGGCTTATAATTTGCCAGGGAGCCATGACATGAAGCTGACGGGCAGATGCAGTGACATTTACTTGTGGCTGGTGTGGCTGGTGATCTAGGTGAGAAAGGAAGGCCTGCCGAAGCCCTCTTGGGCGCTGGTAGGATCAGCATCTAAAGAGAACACAACTCCAGCACCTGCCTTCCACTTCTGTCCCTGCTGTGTCCTCTTGGGAGACAAAGGCAGCTGGATATCTGACTTTCCTAAAGACAAAATGAAAGTGCAGCTCTTACCATGCTGATTTGGGCAGAACATTTTGCAGGTGAGAAGTGGTACAAATGATAGAATCCACGAGAACAGAAATGCATCAGAGCAATTCAGCCTCCCCAGTGGGATGTTGACCCTTTCACCTGTGAGCTGACTGTCCCTGGAGAATTTGTCCACTTGGAGGACCAACTATCAGTGACCTGCCTTCTGTGGACATTCCAGTCCCAGGAAATTGCAGAATTCACTTTGGGGAAGTTCCTGGGAATCGAACCCAGGGCCTGTACATGTAAGCAAGCACTCTATCATTGAGTTACATCTCTGGTTTTTGTCGTTGTTGTTCTGTTTTGTTTTGTTTGATTTTTTTTTTTTTTCCTTTTGTGACACGGTCTTGCTAAGTTGTCCAAGCTGGCCTCAAACTTGTGATCATCACCTTGCCTCAGCCTCCTGAGAAATTGGGATTGCCTGGGGGCACCACTGGGTTCAATAGTACCTTCTTCAGCTGTGACTCTTTGGTAGACCGGAAAAGAGAGCAAGATTGTGACTCAGGAACGCAGTGTGGGCTTGGAGTCAGACGCGCCTGCTTCTAAACGACTGTCTCTTTACGATTTGCTCGGTAGTTACTTGGCCAGCTCATCAAGCTACAGATTTCTGGGCCCTACACTGACCTACTAAACCAGCAGCTCAGAGATTGGAGCCCTAAATTCTCTATTTTTAAAATAAACCCTGAAGGTAATTGTGTTATGAGACTTCTTTAAGCCCGAGCTCTCTAAGATGTGATTTAGATCTGAGTCAGGATTGTGTGTGAATTGGTGGCTTATTAGACATAATGTGATTTTAAGACACAAAACACACAGAACAAGTCAAGGCTCAGTGACTTTGTAGCTGTTATCATTACCGAGCCATGGATTTGCCTTACATTAGACACTCTTCTCTCTGGAAATCTCTGTAGATGGCATTTGCCTCGCTTATCCTCAGTCTCCTTGCTAGGACAGCTGGAGAATATTCAGCCAAATTAGCTGGTATCTCAAAGTTGCTTCCTGTTGTTTCTGGGTCCGGATAAAAGCAACCGTTTCCTCTTTACCTTCCATGTCAGCGACCCTGGCGACCCTTTCGGTTGGGGGAGCAGGAGAGGGGTTTCTGCTAGGGGTGAAAACGTCAATCGTATTGTAACAGGTTGTCTGCTCCAGGGACAGTCAAGAATGTGTGTTGGACCCAACCGAGGATGGTCATTTGTTCTGGCCAGAGAGGCCGGAACACCCCGGGGCGCTTGGAGCGGCAGCCGGAGACTTGAAGAAAAGGGGGGCGGGGGGCTGGCGTGGCGCCCCGGAGCCCGGGAGAGGGACCACAGCCGCACAACCCGCGGCCGAGCGGCTGCCACCGAGACCCGCCGGGGGCGGGGCCGCCGCGGAGGGCGTGCACGTGAGACCCGAGCGCGGCGGGAGCTCGGCCGCGCGGGCGGCCCCTCCCCGGCCTCGGGGCGCGGATCGGCGCGGGCGGCCCGGCCGGGACCCGGGCGCGGTCCCGCTCGAGTCGCGCGGCGGGGGCGGGGCGGCGCGGGTCATGCAGGCGGCGCGGAGGGGCGCGGGGGGCAGCGCGCGGGGGCCGCATGGCGGAGCCCACGCGCGCCGGGAAGCCGGGGAGGTTCGCGCTCCGCTCGGCGCGCTGCAGGGAGGGCGCGGCGCCAGGCGCGAGCGCCCGGAGACCCAAAAAGAAAGCTTTTTATTTGCTGAGCATGAAGCCCCCGAAGGAGCCCGCCCCCAACAACAACAACAACGTGTCCTTTGTGATCCACTGTCAACTAGGCAAGGAGATCAAACACATTTGCGGCAACTGCAGTCGGGGGGAGGACGCCCGGGACGGTGAGTGCCGGGGACGGCGGGCCGGCGGGCGGGAGGCGCGGAGGCGACCGTGCCGGTCCCCAGTTGGGGCGCGCCGGAGTCTGCTGCCGGGAGACTGCGGAGACATCCGCCCTCTCCCCATACGTGACACCCGCCCGGCGCCTTGCCAGGTGCCACCCGGAGCCCAAACCAAGCTCGCAGCCGTGCGCATCTGCTCTCCCAAAAGAGGGGCTTGAAGCAGTTAGAGGAACAACTCTGTGGTTTTTATTTGGGATGGAGGTTGGAGGATTTGTCTGTAGCAACATTGTTAGTTTAAAAAAAAAAAAATGTTGCACCTGCTTTTTGCCTTGCGTGGGCTCCTTAACTATTTCCTCGCCCTTGCATTGTGAGTGGGTGTAGGATTTTTCACTAGAGATGTGGGCTTCCTTCGGTGGGCCCACTTTAGAAAGCTGATTTGGCTCTGGCCACCGCGGCAGGAGACTTGTGGAGTTGAGGAATGGTGTCTGTCTGCAGTAGAACATGGCTGTGGTCTTTGAGAGCAGGAGCCGGTCCCCCTTGGAACGAGGCCTCCTGGCCACAGTGCGGGGAGGAGGGGGCCGGCGGGCGTGCGGCGGGGTCTTCCGGGTGAGCCTGGAGGTGTGCGAGCCGGAGTTCCCCCCAATCCCATGTAAAGTGGAGGGGTTAAGTGGCGCCGGGCTCTCGGGCTGTCAACGACTCTGAGCAGAGGGCGCAAGAAGGAGGGACAGAGCCGGTGGCAGCCTGCAGATGGGGGCGCGCCTCTGGGGCTGCTTTGGCAGCAGCCTGCCTGCCGGCCATCAGCACCTCGCGGAGGAGCAGACTCCGGAGGGCCTTGAAGGTCTCCGAAAAGTTTTAGGCAGCAGATTTTACAGAAAGCATTAGCTGCTGGCCAGCCTGAAGCTCATCTCCTGCTTGGCCCGCGCACCTGCTTGGGCAGGCAGATTTTCCTATCAGCCCGGCAGGTTTCCCTTGATCCCTTCGGCAGAGCAGCTATTACTCAGGGTCTCTTCGTTCTTCTGGGCCTCAGAAGTGCAAAGTAATGAAATGACTGTGGACCCGCTAATGGCTTTTCAAAATGAGAGTCCTGCTAGCTACCGTCATTATAGTTTTCTTTGATTAAACTACGAGGGAGGCTGTGTAGCAGGGACTGGGGCAGCCGAGAGGGAAGCCAGGCTGGCGTGAGGCAGGTGGACGGAGGAAGGCTGCTTCTGTTAGATTTGGCGGAAGGTACCGGCTTCTGAGCATCACATGCGTACTGAAATGTGTTTGGGTCTTACAACTGTATAAGCCAAGGACACGAAGAACTATGAATACAGATGGGTTAATCAGATGATCCAATGCCGGACCTTTCCCACATAGTGAAATAGAGCAGGAGATACAAGCTAACATACACAGTGTCACACTGTTGACTGAATTGCACCCCAGTGGGCTGCTCCCCTGACCTTGGGAGTTTATGTAAATTAGTATCTCTGAATGCTGCTGCAGTAAGGAAAGATACGTGTCTACACTCAAGGGTGTGTGTTTACACATGCTGTTATGAACTCTAACACTGTTAAACATGTATGTGCTGTTTGTGAGGGCAGGCGTGTATTTTAACCTACAGCACTTATTTCTTAGGACATACATCATCTCTATAGCCCCAAACACTTCCAGATATCCTAAGGAGCTGTGTATAGATGTTCACATATGAAAGGATTGGTGTATGGGGAAATTGTTGTAGTGCCTGATTTTTGCCTAAATCTATACCATTAATCCTTCTGTTGAAAGCGTGGCACCCCCATGCTCTAATGTAAATGGAGTGCTGTTAGTTTAACTCTCTTCCTTCTATTGTCAGAGTTTAAAGCCGCTCCACCCACTGCTAAAGGGAAGGAAGTTCAAATAGATTTCACTTTTTGCAAGGATTAGCATTCCATGATTGTTTGTAATGAGGTGTTCTGGTAGATAAATTCTCTAGAAGCTATTTGCAATTTAAGTGACCCCCCTCCCCCCGTATGCCAGGAACTCCAGCTATTTTAAAGAAAATGTACGGTCCAGATTCTGTTATTGCAAACCGATTTCCCAATGCAGCCGTTTCCTGTGGCTAATAGAGAAAAGTGTTTTACCATGGGGCACACCTGTGTTGTGTCCAGTACTATAATAGTTTCCGGTTCTCTATTCTGGACTAAGGAGGCCATTTAGTGGCAACTATGGAAAATTCTGGTCAGGTTGGGAAACTCTCACTTGAAATTTTACGCAAGCATTGGTCACTGAGTCTCTCTCCTTCTTAATTTCCTTGTATATCAAGTGGCAGTTTGTTTGTTTGTGGTGCTGGGGATCAAACCCAGGTCCTCAGATATGCTAGGCAAGCACTATGCCCTTGAGCTACACCCGTAGCCTGCTGGCAGTTATTTTAAACAACTTTAAAGTTTATTTTAATAGCTTTCCATTTAAAGACAAGCCAAAAAAAGTGTTTAGCTGATATGGAATATGTTTTAAAAGAAAAAAATATTCCTAATTGAGCAGTATGTAAAAAGTGAAATTACATTTTAGCAATTTTGTTTTTTACTCAAGTACTAAAAAATAAATTCTTAGTATCCATAAACTAGTATTAAAGATGTTTTGCTGACATTATTCTAAGTAATTGTTTGGGTTTTTTCTTTTTTTACTATAAAATACAATTCACTATTCATTAATGTCCAAAATAGTTTGTGGTTACTTATGTCTTTGGTATTTTGGTTCAGTACTGAAACTCTTTTCAGGTAAAGAAACAAGTTTATGTAACACTTTGATGCGAAAGGCCACAGAGCAAATACACGTAAAACAAAGATTAACGGTGTTTCCCAGAATGCCATCAAGTTGATTTTTTTAAAATGGCATTTGTTTCTGCCATGTACATTGAATACTATATAAATTGAACGTAGAAAACTAGATATTGTAGTGTGTGTTCGTACCTGTGTGGGTGTTATACATGTAAAATCTCAAAAAGCAAATTTTATTAAATGGTAAGGAATTAGAAGGAATTGCAGGATTTCTTGGTACTTTTTTTTTTAACACTTTTTTATCTACTTTATAGTGAAGGTGACAAGTAGGAGTAGTTGGAAGAAAATTCATACTTAATAGGTTAGAAGTTATATACTTTGAGAAGCTGTAAAAAATGACAAAACCATTACTGAATTTTTATACTGGAAGAAGTAGAATATGATTTAATTTATAAATGGTTAAAAATTAAGTTTAGAGGGAAATGTACTCCAAAAAGCAAGATGTTTCTGTGTGTGGTTTCATGAACATTTTCTCCTCATTTGATTCCTTTCAAGTCTATTAATAGTGAGGAATTATTTTAGGAAATACAGGCTAATTAACAATTAATAGATAGGAGCTGGGGGTGTAGTTCAGTGGTGGTAGAACGCATGCTTAGCATCCACGAGGCCCTAGGTTCAATCTCATTACCAAAACATACATACAAATAATTATTATGATTATGTAATTTCAATAGAAATAAAGTATTTAAAGAGTTTTAAGAGTTTTTAGAAATATTTGGAAGTCTCTCAGTCTTATTTCGGTAGTTACATTTAAAAAGTAATAAGACAGTAGATCTTGAAAGCAGGCGTATTGCTTGTAGCTGCAGCTTCCTGCTTTTTGCATGGAATTGATCGATATTTCAAAGCTGTCTTCATTTCACTTAAATATTATTTCTGTTCTTTAAACATTCACATGCAAATGTACGACTCCGTTGACTTGCTGGATGTGTCTCCCAGGTTTTATTTTAGGGATTAGAAATTTTCAGTGCGTTTCCTAATGGATTCCAATGTGAACTTTGGGTATGAGAACTATTTGTCTTAACACTTCTCTTACACCAGCCGAAGGAGTCTCTTCTCACAGCAAGACAGCCTTTCAGGAGAGAATGTCTTCTGATTTTCTTCTGTGTGTCACATTCCTCCTTCTGCAGGTGAGAAAATCAAGGGGCACCAAGGTTAGGGGAGCAATCCTCGAGGATCAAACCACCACTCAGTGTCCAGACTGGTAACAGGACTGTCCTCCAAGAGGGAAGCAGTTTCCAGGATTAGGGCCAGAGCTTGATCCCGGGACCTCCCTGTCTATATTCAAATAGTGTTTCTCCACTTGCTGGCTAGGTGGCTTCAGGATATTACAATATTACTTACTGCATGGAGTTGTGAGGATTATGGGATAATTGGTACAGAGCACTTAGCATGGTGCCCGGCGGGGGAAAGTGCTTGAGAAATATTAGCTGTGATTACTATCATTTGTACAATTCTGGCCACGTCTGATTTCACCTTGAGGTTTTCCTCCTGCTCTACTGTGCTGCTTCCCTTCTTCTGTAATTAAATTCCTTGGATTAGGTCCAAGATAAAAGCACCTCATTCCTCTCTCCAGCTCACAGTTAAAACATATACTTTTATGTTGTAGGTAAAAGAAATTATGTATGTACCAAAATGATAATGATGAAGCATTTTCTTGGTCAAGCAGACAAGCAGACAAACTGAGATCCAGTTATTTCTCAGGGAGGAAGAGACAGTCGGGAAGGGAAATGAAGAGACTTTTAGGAGTTGGGATGCAGCTCAATGCTAGGGTGTCTGCCTAGCATGCATGAGGCCCTGGGTTCCATCCCTAGCACCTTGAAAAAAAGAAAAGAGGGCTTAGCAGGATGTTAGGAAAGGGTACACAGACTGAGGGAATTCTGATCTAATTTGGACTCTCACAATTCTGCTCGGGTGGCCTTTGCTCAAACAGCTGAGCTGTTGTTTGATTCTCCTGCATTTATGAAGTTTGCAGCTTGTATGTGCAGCGTAAGGGTAGATACCAAGAGGCACGTCAACCAGTTGTTGGCTTTGAAGAATTTGAACTTCAGTGACAGCAGCGAGAAATCAAATTGCTGAGCGATGAGAGGAATCTGTTGACTGTATGAGGGAGGCAGGAGGACTTCCCAGAGGAGGGGACATTTGGATTAGGATTTAACAGAGGAATTTTCCAAATAAAGAGAAGAGCATTTCAATAAAAGGAAAAAAAATGAACTGAAAGTGAAAAAAACCTGACGTGTCCAGGAAAGGGAAAAAGTTGAGAAGCAGAATGTGCGGGATATGTTGGAAAAGGACCTAAGTTAGTCTGGAAACATAAAATGGGGCACCTCATCCATTTTTTCCCAGCCTGTGTATTTGTGAAGCATTTTTGGTTTGCCACGCTAAGCACTGGGAAAATAAAAATCAGTGAGATAGGAGAATAGCAGAGGGAGATAAAGGATAAACACATACCTGCACAGAAGTTTGCAAAGTGTCTAACAGAAAAAGCCGTAGGTTTTTGGAGGTAGAAAAAGTGGTTGATCACACAATGGGCCCAGGGAAGGTAAAGCCCCGTATGGATTTCATCCACTAAGTATCGACCACGGCTCGGGTTTTTGAAAGCAGAGGTGTTGCAATCAAGTTACATTAAAAAATATATTTTGAAAAAATGTACACATGTACAAAAGTAGGCAGACTGTGGTAATGATCCCCGTTGCTCATCACCCAGACTCCCAGCTCTTGTATTGCTTTGAAGCAGATTCAAGTGGGTGTTTTTATGATGGTGTCACTGGAGGTGCCTGGGGAGGGGACCCAGCTCACACAGCCCCTGACAACCCGGGAAAAGGTGTCCTTGATCTTGAGCAGCAAGTATCAGAAGACTGAGATCCTGCCACTGTGTTACAGACCCAAAATACATGCACTACACTTTCAATCAGCAGCAATTCAAAATGATCTGGTGTTTATTTTAGCATATCTTTCAACGCCTATATAATTTTACTAATAATTTCCCCTTCTGCTCAAATCTCTTTACACACATCTGTAACTACTCACTTAGTTTAGAAAAAATGTTTAAAATATTTGTGAAATCTGTAGCTGAAAATAGACCCATATGTCTAAAGCAGATAAAGATCGCACTGAAAAGATGATGATGGGATACATGCCTAAAATGGTTTAGGGGAAGCAGAATCTATACTTGTTTGCTGGCTCCTAGGCAGCCACCTGGGCCAGGCGGGCATTTGTGATGACAATGGGAACATGATTGGCAGCCTGTTAAGGACAGAACGCCAAGGTGAGGAAGAGGTGACCACCCCCTTAACCTTCAGTTGTAAGAGAATGAAAGAATGTCCAAGGAGCCCAAGAGTTGCAGTGCTTCAGGTGAGAGACCCAGGAGCTAAGCAAGAATCCAGTTGTGTTGGAACAAATGAATTATGGGGATTTTCAGCCCAGAGGAAGAAACCAGACAGCATGTTAGACTACATGAGAGAAATAATGTGCTGGTGGTTTCTCTAGAGGAAGGAACGGGCATGGTTGTTGGTTTATTCCTGTATCAACATTGATGCCCACAGTGAGCTTGATGTATAAACAGAGAGATGAGTTCCTGTCTCAAGAGTGATTCACAGTCCAGTGAGAGATGATACTGTGATGGGCGAGCCCAAGGTGCCAGGGACACAAATGTGGGATCTTTCTTGGGAGAGAAGGCGAGGGAGGTCTTGTGGGGAAAGATGGCCCTTGAGCTACCCTGTGTCTGTAAGTAGGATTGGGCTGATGAAGATGAAAGAAAGAGTTCTTTGCAGAAAGAAAGGGGACGTACAGGGGCAGGTTAAAAGACCCACAGAAGGAATCCATGAGTCTACCTTTGCTCTCCACTGCTGTATTTCCAGTGCCTGAAACATTGCTTGGGTATTAGGCACATAACAAAATGTGTTCAATAAACGAATATACTTGTCAATATATTAATTATAGAGCTAGCTGATAAATGCACACCCGTTTACGAAAGTGGGGAAACTGGGGAAGTGGGCGGAGACCAGACCCAAGCACCTGAGCTACTGAGCTAAACAGTTGGGACTTGCTGTGCGATGGGTGCAAAATTCCCTTGGAGATTTTTTTAGCAGCTTTTTGGAGATACAATTCACGTATCTCTACAATTTTCTAATTTAAAGCATATAATCTGAAGACTTTTAGTATAGTCACAGAATCATGCATCCATACCATAATCAATTTTAGAACACTTTCATACTCTTCTTCCCCCAAAACACCTGTGTTCCTTTAGCCAGTACATCTGGTCCTCCTGTATCTCATCCCCATCCCAGACAGCCGCTAGTCTATTTTTGCGTCTATAGCTTTCCCTATTCTGGACAGTTCATGTAACTGGAATCATGTTGCATGTGGTCCCTTGGTCCTAGCTTCTTTCACTTGCTGTAATACTTTCAAGCTCCATCCATATAGTAGCACAATCAGAACTCCGTTTCTTTTTATGGCTGAATATATGTTCCATTGTGTGGACATACCATTTATTTATCCATTCATCAGTTCCTGGTTGCGAGAGTCGTTTCCACTTTGGGTTATCAAGAGTACGCCACTCTGAACATTCGTGTGCAAGCCTTACCGCAGACAGGTCTTTCTTTCTATTGGACATACACACCCAGGAGTCAAAGTGCCGGGTCATGTGTTTAACCACTTGAGGAACAGCCAGACGGCTTTCCAAAGTGACTGCACCATTTCATTTACACTCCTTCCGGCGATGCATGCTTGAAAGTCCAGTTTCTCTCCATCCTTTCCAACACTTAATATCTGTGTTTTGGATTTTTAGCCACCTTTGAGGACTTTTAAGGAAGTGGCCAGGAAAAGAATGAATTCAGTCCCTTTAGAAAACCTAGACTCCTTACAGAAATATATTTATATTGCATTTCAGAGCTCACGTTTCTTACATCCTTGCAATCACAAGAACAGCCTTCTAAGGTCTGTGACCATTTCAGAGCGGAGAGCTTGCACCATCCGAGCGGCCACAGGGGCCTCACATCTGTCGCCGGCTCCTGCTGCTGTGGCTGGTGTCCCGCTGGCCCTACCTCCTGCCTTCTCAGCCACGTTCAGCTGCCCTCCGAGAGTCATCTTTTCTAAACCTCTGAGACTCGTTATTTTGGCCAGTGAAGTTTAACTTCTTAAAGTAATAAATTAAATGAGGAAAAAAAAGGTGAAAATGATTCATTCAGGAAAATCTAGGCCAAAACAAAATAAGAATTCCCAAAGCAAATATTCAATGCCTTAAAAAGTGAAAGAGGATAGTTTCTAAGGAAGAGGGTCTTCAGTTAAATGAGGAAGCTGGGGTGTGTCTGCTGCCCTCTGCCCACCCTTGAGTCACCTCTGCCCTGAGTTTCTTCAGCTGGAAAACGGATTTCATTGAGGTGCCGAAGCCCGTCTAGCTCAGGGGTCAGCAGCCTGTGGCCAGGGCCCTAAAGGGTTTGTAGGTAGAGAAGGTTGCAAAGGTTGGGAAGTTCAAGTGGTTGAAAAAAAATCAAAAAAATATTATTACATGACACAAAACACTTGCATGAAACTCAAACATCAGTAACCATAAAGACGAATTTACTGGAACACAGCCGTGCTTATCTGTCACATAGAGTCTACAACAGCTTTCAAGCTACAACTGCAGAGCTGAGTCATTTTAGTAGAGACCCGAAAAAACCAAAGATGCTTTCTCTCTGACCTGGTACAGAAAATATTTGCTGTGTACTCTGAGCTCCATCCAAGTAATCCCACCCCTAACTGTTTTACACTATATTTGACCTTCGAAATGAACAGGAGCCTATGGATTATCCAATATCCAAATATATGTCTGTGTCATTCATGACAATTGCAACTTTGGTCTTTCTTTTTTAAAGATGGGGTCTTGCTATATTGTCCAGACTGGAACTCCTGGGCTCAAACCATTCCTGCTTCAGCCTCCTGAGTAGCTGGGACTACAGCCATGTGCCATTACACACAGTTTAAGCTTTAGTTTTTTTAAAGAGCCTGTTAGAGGTCCTAGTGTACTGACGGGGTGGGTTTAAAATGAAAACGAACCAAAAACTGTGCTGGTCTGAGTTCAGTCTGGGTGTCTTCAGTATTGCCACCTCCACCCTGACCTTTAGGTGAGCTTCAGGCTGGCGTGTTTTGCAAAGGGGGATGGATTTTCTAATCCCCACCTAGGAGCTAACCATCTTGACTCTGTTATTGTTTCGGCATGAACTTTAGAACAATCGCCTCTGCTATTTTGGCACATGGAGATGTGCCTGCATGGTAATTATTTTGCAACCCACAAAAGTAATTATAAAATCAAATAATTATCTTCTAAACAAGCCGTAACCCTGGCAGTGGCTCTTGGGACAGGGGTGGGGAGTTCCTGTTCTTTAAATCTCATTTTTAAGGCTGTGACATTCTGCTTCCCTTACCCCCTTACCTCAGTTCGGATGTTATTTCAAGTTCAGTAGCAATCGCTAATGAAGTCCCAGCTCCCTGCAGTGTGGGCTCCTCAGCACCGCTAACACTGTGCCAAGTTCATGAGCAGAAACAGAAAGGAGCGGGCTAAAGGGGGAAAGCAAAATCAAATGAAATTCTTCTGAGGCTGGGAAATGAAAGGAAGAAAAGGACTAACGGCTGACTAGACTTGATTACTGGCTAGTTGGAGTTACTGAGCGCAGCATTGTTCTGAGGCCTCCGGATTCCGAAGGTGTTCTCTCAGTAAGAGCTGGCACCAGCATTTCCTGGCACAATTCGAGGAACGTAATCCGCCTCACAGTTAGGGACCATCCTGCTCTGACAGGCTGAGCATGTGGAGAACTAGGTCCTTTCTTGGGAGACTTGAAATCTGTTGATGGGCGTGTGTTCGTCTGACATATGCAGCAGATACCGTAGGGAAGGTGTGTTTATGTGTTTGGAACTGTCTGGTCTGACTGGCTGAGCTCCCCCGTGCAATGGAAGGAGGTACACAGAGGCAGGCCTTGGCAGCAGGTAGCTCACAGATCTGCTACACATTCAAGAACTGCGCTCTGTAAATCTCAGTAGCTCACCGACGGGTAGATCTCTTCACCAGCCCCTGCAAAGTCAAACAAGCCACGAGGCAGGACTCTGCTTTTCCCAGGCGAACACACGGTGAACCTCTTTGGCGCCCAAAGCCCTACTGTGGTCCTGTCCAGAACGGATCCGATGCTGCGGTTTTCTACCAGCTGTGATACGGATTATTCACACGCTGTCGAGCAACCTGTGGGGCAGACCACCACTGCCCAAAGCAAAGCTGAAATAGAAAGCAGACGCTCGAGTGTCCACAGCTGAAAGAGCCATTTGCAGTAGGACTAGGCATGATGGCCCCCAGGACACCCCCGGCCCTTGTTCTGGGCACTCACATGCCACTGTCTGCAGCAGTTGGGCTATATGCTTAGGTTCATGTTTCAAGTCTTTCTAGAAGGCAGAAGGGGGAAGGTATACAGAAGGAGTTATATCAATATTTAAGAAGTGAAAGTCAAAGACAAAAAACATCTCACAAAAGAAAAGAGCTGTTCTATGTGAGAAGATATCCGTACATGAACCGGACAAAGAGGAAGTTGCCCCCAGTGAGACCAGGTTGGGGGTGGAGCCTGCCCTGAGCCTCGCCGTGGGGACCTTGGGGACCTCAGTTTCACAAGCGCCCTCTGCTGCACCCCATTAGATGTCATGTAATACACTACAGGGTGATTATTATCTCTCTAGACTATGGACAGCACTTCCTCCCAGGGAATATTGGACCCCACATTTTAATTCTGCAAAGATGATAAAATACCTGCTAGAGCAGCCCGTGACATAAACAAGGTATAGCCAGATAAGTACTATGTTATTCATGTGTCTGTGCATGTGTGAGTGCATGCTTGTTTGTGTGCACATACGCACACGTGTGTGTGTTGCATCTTAGATAGTTTTGGCAAAATGTATGTTTTAGCTTGGGAGTTACACGAAATCATATATAACTGGGTGGGAATATGGCCTTTTAAGCTTCAAACTGTTTCAAGAGGAATGTTTAATCCCATGCCAACATCAATAATCACCTCTTTTTTTAAAACGGCTGCTGCTTAAAATGAAGTTGGATCAGGTGAATGGTCTCTCTGTTCCCCTCTTAACATTGTTGACGGCTCTGGAATTCGCCATTGGATTTGTAAACAAGTGTAAAGCACTAAACAGGAGTGACATTAAGCATTTAAGCCATGCACATGATAGGTCCGAGTGCGTTACAAGCTCCGAGTACATAATTAGCCATGAGTGAAATGGTACAAATTTACTTGGGAAATGTCATACCCTCAGTCACAGCAAGATTTCACTGGGAGGATTTCCACCACGGTTGGAGAAAGCAAACATGGCTTATTTTTATTGCATAATCCTAAGAGTGCAATTCCTGGCAGTGTTTACGAGGGAGAAGGAATTAGCAGCCTCAGGGGGAGTGTTAGGAAAACCAAGCACCCCGGGCCCTCCAGCTGAGGTTCCGGCAGCCTCAACACCAACCGGTCTGGGCCTCGGACAGGCTCTTTACTGCACGAAGGGCTGGGGGGAAGATCAGGCTTGTTTCCCCAGTCTTGAGAGCTTGCTGGAGGCTGGTATTTAGAGCTCTTTCAAAAATAACACAGGGGTTTGGGGCTTTGCTATCCACCGTGCTGGCTCGTATGTTCCAGAAGAAGGACGGGATGGCGTTTCTTGTGGCGTTCTCCTCCCTGTTTGTGGCCAGGGTTGGCACAGACATGAGCGACTGAGCAGGCTGTGTGACTCACACAACCAGAAGGGTGAGAGTTGTTTCGTCTCAAGGTGAAAGCACAGGGGGACCCCCTGAGCTAGAGGAACAGATGGTGTCCTTGCTGCTACTCTGCTTCCAGCTGTGTGTGTCCTCGCACTGTGCCTGGCTCGAGCTGTTTTCAGCCTGTGCGAGTCACAGAGCTGAGCAGTCTCCTGAAAGCCGCTCGGTACCCCGAAGTCCCTAGCTGGTGGCCAATTCCCTGCCCCAAAGATGAAGGCTGCACAATTTAAAGAAAGGCGTTTGGGCTGAGGTCTTCTAGGAAGTCTGATTCTCTTCAGAATGCATAGCCCTGTGCTGCTCTGAAATCCACAAACATCACAGAACTTTTAACATGACCAGCGGGGTCTAGAATTTAGAAATAAACAATATTGGTGGGAATCAGGGATTAGACTAGACAGAAAGTGGAGGGGAAACTGTACACGGTTCGTCTCCTTTGGTCTTGTGTGCCTGCTTTCTTACTTTGCTTTCTTATGGATATTCAGCATCACTGTGAGGATATTTTCTGTTTTCTTTTTTGCTTTCCCACAAAAATTTAAATTAGGCTTATTGCTTGTGGGAAAACAATAATTTGCTGCCCAGTGTATAAATATGCTGAGGTCATGTATTCGTCCAGTCCAACGTAATAAGGTTGGAAAGACAGATTCTTGCATTTGTCTTTTAAATGCTCGATGGAAATACGGTCTTGGGCAGATTCGAGTCCGGTCACCACAGAGGCTGGCAGAAGTGTCGCCATCCCTACCAAAGACTTGTAAAGTTGAACGTGGCTCTTTGGCTTCTTTGCCAGTGTCCCAAAGCAGCTCTGATAACAGTGTAAGAAACTTAGTTCTAAATTTCAATGTTGAAGATTTTGTTGACTTCAATGAAATCTTTTCCAGAGTAATTAGTTTTGGAAGGAGAAATCCTGTATGTTGCCGGATTTCCCCACAGCGCTGTTATTCGTGGGATGGATATAGATGGGAAATTTTCAAGGCTGAACTATTAGACAAAGTGGAGCTAGACAAAGTTAAGCAGATTATTTTAATCTCAGAGCCCTCAGTTTACCTGTATGCCTGGTAAATCTCCAAGGACGGGGTACCCATGTTTTTTTACCCAAATGTATCACACATTTCCTTTTTTTTTTTTTTTTTTTTTTTAAAGACAGTGTCTTGCTGCATTACCCAAGTTGGCCTTGAACTCCTGGCTCAAGCCATCCTCCTGCTGGAACCATGTTATCTCATCTGGCTTTTTATCACATACTTCTTGACTGATTTTTGTTTTGTTTTGTTTTGGCAGAGTATAACCAGCAACTAATGTTCTATAGGAAAATTAATGCGCTGCATCAGAATCCTCCCATAGAAAGTGTTACACTGTATTGATTGAATATGTTCCCACTGTGAGAGATGCATAATGGAGAATGATAAGATTCCTTTAGGAGTTTTTCTTCCCAGCAAAAGCACTCAGCCCAAACTATAACGCAGTAACTGACAAGAAATGCTCCCCCTCCAGCAAGATGTATTAATTCATTGATTTTGGTTGACAGAGCTATGAAGACAAATCAAAATATTGTATTGATCCTGAGTTTGCTTCAATCAGTCCAGCATTCAGGCCCTTTCTCTGTTCTATAGTAAGGCTGTGTGACAGAACCATACGGCAGGTCAGAGTTCCCTGTACCTTGTGATCTCACATGTGGGACAATGTGGGTCAGGGTGTCTCAGGCTCCCGACTGCTGGCATTTTATGCCAGAGAGTTCTTTAGTTTTGGAGAGCGGCATCCTGCGCATTGCCAGATTTCGATAGCATCACTATCCTTTCTGCTAGGTACTGTTAACATCCCATCTCTCAGTTGTGACAGTCGAAGATATCTCCAGATATTGCTAAGTGTCCCCCGGAAGACAAGACTGCCCCCAGTTTAAAACCAGTGATTAAGGATGGTGGTGAGGAGTGCTGAGCACAAGTGAGCTCACCAAAGTGAGAGGTCGGGATGGCTTTACACCCATAGCAGGTCTTGTGTGGGCACCTGGATCGGAATGGTGGAAGCCAGGAGGGAAGGCATCTGAAGGGACAGAATACATCACGGACACAGGCGAGGGGAGGGGGGAGTGTTCTGGTGCTTTGCATTAGAACAACAATAACACCTCTTACTTGCTTACTGTGTGCCAAACCCTGTGCCCGTTATGGGAACTGCCTATTTCATCTTCCCAAGATTGCGGAAGAAGAAACTTAGGCTTAGAGAGATTAAACAGTATTCCTTCGTCTCCCCGTACAAAGTGTTGCGGTCAGGACTTGAAATCTGGTCTTTTAATTCCAGACTGCATTAAAACGGTGTTAGAAATAACATCGGGTAAGGTGAAAGGATTTAAGTTTCAGACATGCGTGTCTGGACTCAAGGTGATGAGCTGCACAAGACAGTGGCGATCTTCAGCAGGGGAGACAGACAGAGCGGAAAGGCGTGTTGGATTCACACAGCAGCACTGGCTGCAAAGCGAGACGAGGAGCGGGTGGAGGAGGGCTGTGTGCAGTGCAGGTTCGGGTGGGGTGGGGTCAGTGCTTAGCCAGAGGCGCGCTCTGCCACCGAGCTGCAGCCCCAGCCCCTCCCCCAGCACTTCAGGACTCATTTTTAATTTTCTTAATAGCAAACACTCATACTCCTTGTGAGCCAGCCAGTGCTCTCTGCAGTGTTCGTAAATGGATTCTCCTATTAGTCACCGTGACCTCTGAAAATAGGGTCCCCATTTTGCAGATGAGGAAACCGAGGCTCAGGGCGATTCAGTAACTGCCCACATCCGGCGTCATCAGCACTTCGGTAGCTTTGGCAGCCTCTTACGAACACTCACTTACTGGACGCTGTTGGCAGCTTTCTCTCCTAGCTTCAGGTGGGCCCTGGGCGTGAACCAGGAGGACTGAGTTTATAAAACCCTTTTAGCTCCGCCATTCTAGCCCTTGGAACAAATTGGACATAATTCCATTATTAAATTTCTTATAATTGAGACTTTTCTTAAAAAGAGCTGTTTGTACCCTTCTTCCATTCGGGGGCCTTGGCTAACCTGGAAGAACCTCTGGCTCGGTGAGGTCCTGCAGGGCCTGGAGCAGCTCATGGGAAGCAGGGTGTGCCTCAGTTTCCCCTACTCATCTGTGATCTCCGTGAGAGCAGACTGTGTTTTATTCTTTTTTGGGTTTCTGTCACTAACTCGTTGCACATAGTTGCCCATGGCTCAGTAATTGTTCCTCGTTTTGTTTCATTTTGTTTTCTAATGATTTCTGACTATGAGGAATTCAGATTTAATAAGGTTCACTGTGTAACACTGCTAAAATATTTCCAAAAGAAAAGGTATTACCGGAGGTTGGAGAGAGTAGAGGGAAGGAAGGTTGGGGAGCTGCTGATCAGTCAGTCAGCCCCGAGTTGTGGTTAGACAGGAGCAGAAGTCTGGCGTGCACCGCACAGTATGGTGACTGTCGGTCACGTTAGCGCGCAGTACATGTCAACAAGCTAGAGAGGATGGGAGTGTGGATGTCTTCACCTAAAAAGATGATGACGCATCATAAACCACGATGTAAACGTCATGCAGTGTGTACCTGCGTCAAAACATCACAGGGTACCACATTAATAATAGTTTCTATTTATCCATTAAAAATTAATTAAATTTTTAAAAAGAAGAAAATGATACTATTAATGCTCAGGGTGGCTCTAAAATAGGAGCCAAGGGCCACACCGCCAGAAAATGAAGCTGCTTAGCTAAGAGCGCAGTGTCAGGTCGACGTTCCTTACCACAGAAGGGCTCAGACAGTTGGCAGGCTTTCTCCACGAAGGGCCACATAGTAAATATTTTAATCTTTCACCATATGGTCTCTGACTCAGTTCTGCCGTTGTGATGCAAAAGCAGCCGTAAGCAATATAGAAATGAATGAGCGTGGCTGTACTCCAGTAAAACTTCTTATGCAGAGAGAGGCAGTGGGCCAGATTTGGAATAAGGGTTACTGTGTGTCCAGCCCGAGTGTACTCTCAAGTGTGACAGAATCGGACACAGATCTCAGCAGGGTCTGTTGCTAGCTGTGTGCCCTTCATCAGCCTGAGTCTCAGTTTCTGCATCCGTAAAATGCTGGGTCTCATAGCACCTACACGTTGGGTTGGTGGCAGGATTAAATGAGATTATAATATGAAGCACTTTGCGTTGACCCAAGCATATAGTAAGCACTCAATAAATAGTCACTAGGCTCATTCTGGAGTTATTTATCTCCTCTGGCCTTTTTTCCATCCTGCTTGTCATTTTGCTAGATCAGTTCCCATTAGATTCACACTTATGAGTGTTACAGTCAGATGTTTTTTTGCAGTTTTCGTCCTATCTCCGGATTTCTTGATTTTGAAGGATAACAAGAAAGTAATATGTAGTTCCTCCAAACCAGGATTGTTATGAGTATAAAATTCCTGTAACCAGACACACACGGTGCCTGGCACAAAACACTCAGTATATTGAGGAGGAAGAGTTGAAAATTTTGTAAATGAAAAATGTAGGGAAAAAATGAGTTAATTACTTAGAAATCTTGTGGAATTTCAATTAAGCAGGAATTCTGATGGGAGGATTTTAGCATTAAGTGTACATAAATAGCTTAGGTTTTTACATGTGGAATCAATTAATTGCTTGGCTCTGTTAATTAGGGATTTCCTGAAGTGGAATCCATTGCTAACAAACTAGGAACATTAAAACCAGGCAAGGCATTTGCTTTCAAAATTATGTGTTGATGCTGTAGCTGAACCAAGATGAATCACACATGCCAAACAACTGTGTGCTGTAAAGAAGAATAGTCTGTGTCCCACGTACTGAGGGTATGCATTGTGAGCAGTCTGTCAGGTGCCGAGCCGGTGATCGCTCAGCAATGCACACAGAGGTAAAAGCACAACTTATTCAGCTGGGTTCAGCTTGTTTCTAGCTCTGTGTTTTCAGGTGCAGAGAGGAGGATTTAGCCACTTTAGTACAACTGACATTTTGAGCCACGTAATTCTTCATTATGGGAGACTGTCTTTTGTGTTGTAGGATGCTGAGCAGCCTCTTGGCCGGTATATGCCAGTCATAATCCCCCAATCCACCTGCAAGAATCAGTATCTCCAGATACTTGCCGCAAGTCTCGTGGGAGGCAGACTTGTCCCTAGTTGAAAACTTCTGGTACGGACGCATGTTTCAAGGGTGCCTGGAGACCTTATACAAGCAATGATAGCAATTTACTTCTGCTGCTGTACATGCCACACTTCTCAGGCTAGTCTTAATTTCACATATTCTGCCACCGAACCGAACAATTATGCCTGAACTTGCATCCTAAGTTTTTTAAAATATGGTGACTGAGCAGGCTGATAGTGTTTGTCTTCTTTAGGCCTTAAAGTTGTAACACATTTATCATACTACCATTCACCTTTACTCTTTGTGAGCCGTGTAGGCAAACCGTTGATGTGCTTCAAGCTGGCTAATGACACTGAATGTGATTATGTCCCAAGAGTGATGTAAGTTCTGTCCTACTTTAACCGAAGTTAATTTCACTTAAGACTTTAAGCCAACAGAGCGGTATAATTTTTTGATCTGATTTTTTCATATTGGCACTAAAGTTAAGAAAGTACCATTTTTTTGGTGATTTTCACCTGTGGCATGACCGCTGATGTTTTGTAGTGTCACAGGTCATGTGGCTGGGAATGGGCGGCCTTTTGGAGCAGATGAGTAGAGTATTATTCTTCCTGTTTACCAGGACACCTTTCTGGGTAAATGCTGGCGTGTTGGTCATGTTACCCGAGGCAGGTATTCATTATTGTTAGGGTGCATGTCATTTATAAAGTTGGTATTACTTATGTCTTAAAATGAGTATCAAAAATCGTAGCTTTTCCTCTCACCTTTGCTCAAAGAACAGTATTTCTTTTTGTGTGTGTGCGAAGGATCGAACTCAGGGCCTTGTGCTTCCGAGGCAAGCATTCTAACCACTGAGCTAAACCCTCGGCCCAAAGAATAGTATTTCAAAAACTAAAATCAAAGTTTGCAATTCTTATTTGATCTGACTCCGAGTGTGACAGAAATGTAGCACTGATCTTGAAATAAGATGACCAGTTATAGAGAATATGAAGATCAGTGTCACCAGAGATTGTCCCCTGAAAATATTTATGGTGGAACATGTACATAGTTTCGCTTATTATTGTTCTGAGACTCAGGTAACTTACTAATCTAATAAAATAGAGAACGTTCAGTGTCGAGGAGAATGATTCAAGGGTATAATGTTTCACCTAATGCTGTGTAATAATTGCCTGTGGAGATATTTTTCTGATATTTTATGGCCTAGGAATAATTTTAGCAAATCATTCCTCGGTCTCTTTCTATATTTGTCATTTATTCAAGAGAGATATTTTACAGTGACCATCAGTACCTTAAAATATAATAGTAGCCCCTAGTATTTTAATATTGACTTTAGGATTACACAGTTATTTTAAGCTCAGTCTTTTTTTTCTCTGAATCTGTGTACAGATTGCTTTCTCTCCCCTCCCCAGTTTTCTATTATTTGATGACCAAGGAGGAAGGGTATAAATAAATAATTAAACATCTGTGTTGTTTGAGCTCTCCATCCTGCATTCAAAGTAAACCACAGGGTTGCTGACATTGACAACAGCATTTTCTAGAATCTTCTTCACGTGTACCAAACGTTCCTTGTGCCTTTATGTGCCTGTGATACTAACTTTGTCATGAAGTACTTATTGTTTGAGACTATGGAAGATGATACGAGATAGATATTTTGTCATTTTTTTTTTTCGTCACTGTTTTAGAGTTTGGGTCAAAATTTCCAGTTAGAGAAACTCTCCATTTTGTGAAACTTTAAGTAAAAATTTGTTTTACTTTCCTGTATATCATGAAAATGAGAGTGACTCCCATTTTCCTTCTCTTGTGCTTTCATTTTTCTTCAGTATGCCAAGGTATTAACCTTGACTCGGAACTGCGTATGTTAAGAGAAAGATCATCAGAGAAAGCACCTTATTAACAAACATATTAGCTACAGTTTTTGTACAATGGGATTAACGTGGAATTGAGACATAATCTCACCATGGAAATGGCATGCGGCTCTATTACTCGACATCTCCCACCCAGGAAGACTCCAAAAAATTAGGAATAATACAAAATTACCTACAGACTTTTAAACATTAAATTTTTAATGTTAGTAAGATCTTCACCATTGTTTTTTGGTAAGGTCCTGACTTGGAAAAATAAAATAGGGATATGCTTCTCTCTGTACCTCTTTCCAGCCTCAACTAAATTGCAGATGTACCTGTTACTTTTCATTTTCATTGTGCAGTAACTGCGTATCCTGGGCAGATCTAGTGCTGTTATCATCAGAGTATTACATAGAGAAGTATTATTGCCAGTTCTATGGCCAAGTTGTCTTGTATGAGTGCTGTTACAAGGCACCATTTTATCACTGAGCCTTTTGACAAGCGCTCATATGTAGCGATTATTGGCAATTAGATAAAGAAGGATTTTTTAAGACCACAATATAATGTTGTTTACTTCTATCTGTTTTTCCTCCTTGGCCAGCCTCAGAAGAAGAAAGAAAAATGTTGTATACTGTAAGATTCAATCTGTCAGAATCTTAGAATTTAATTCATGGAAACTGGCATAAAAATTGCTTTAACTTTTACAGAATAAATTCTTGAAAAGAACCACATTGGTGCTGTAAAGACAAAGCTCACTCGCCTTCTTCTGGTCCCCAGAGTACCCTAAACTAAGAGCTAATTTATGTTTTTTTTAATAAAATTGTCCATACTTTAGAGGCAATACAATAGTGGAATATGGTCCTAAGAAATAGTTCTAAAATTTCTGTATGATCTTACCTTCAAGAAAATTTGAAAACTGCTTCCTCCATATCTCACCTAAACCAGTAGATGATTTGCGTGTACGTGTGTGTGTGTGCGCGCGCATGTGTGTGCGTGTGTCCACAGTATTGTGAGAGGTTTTGAAGGTCAGGGACTCCTCTCTGTCTGCAGAGCTGCATATGTAGCAGATGCTCCATAAATGCTTGCTGAATTGAATTCTTAAAAGGTGGTTTGCTGGAGAAACCAACTTTTGTTAAAGTACTGAATATAGATTTCTTTTTCCCTCCAAACCACTTCCTTTCATATTGTGTCTTAGAAGTTCAGTTACTGTTTTCTTGGTGAGCTGAGAAAGAGCTCAGAGTGGGCAGCTACTGTTCCTTCCCCAGTGGGTAGATGTGGCTGAGTTCTACAGATAAGTAGGAAGAAAAGTTCCTGTTTCCGCTTCCGACTTTGAGGGCCTATCTGAGTGTTACAGAGAGAACCCGTTTGTCAGACTTACATTTTCTGGCCAGGGCTTCTCCATTTGCAAACAAGGGTTCCTTTAGTCTGGCTTGTCCTCCAGAATCGAATCTTTCTTGAAACTGATTTCTGTAAGTGCATCTATTATTTTATATATATCAAGGGGCATAATTATATTTGCATTTGAGCCAGTATGAATGGCAAAGAAAAATTTTCTTTTCTGGCTAGTGAAAAGCCAAGAAACAGATCAAGAAATTACTTTCTGTGTTTCTAGAAGGATAATTCAACAAATATCAAATGCTTTTGGAAAGCCTATGAAAATATTGACTTCACAGTGCCCAATTTCTTTCTATTTAGCTGAGCTACACCAGATCTCACGCAATTTCCATTTAAATAAAAGCCTCTGAAACCTTCAAAGTCTTCATGGAGTGGCTGCTTTGTGCATTGCGTGACTGTGAATGTATTTGAAGTAATCTTTGCCTTTTCTAGTCAATTTAGCTGTAAGATTAAAATACAAATTATTTTATTTTCTCAAGGTAAAAATTAATTGTAATATGTCTTATTAGACTGGCTAATGGGCTCTGTTGTTTTTATTAGCCTATAAATACTATATTTCCATTTTTCATTAGAGTGCCATTTTCATTTAAATTAAATGCTAAAGGATAAAGATGAATTTAGTGTCCAATTAAGCTTGAATTTATTTTATTACATTCTCTCCTCTAAACTCTCCCTTATTTTTACTTTTCTTCCTTTAAAACAGGAGTTTAACTCCTTTCAAAATGTGAATATTTCAGAAAAGTTGTGATTGATTTTTTTTCAAAAACCCAGCAACCATTTTACTGTATTGTTCTAATGTCTGTTTAAATGGTTCCTACAACTCTGGTTTAAAATGTAAGAAATTCTCCAGGTAAACATTATAACTGGTAGAATACCAAGGCAATTTATTATATTAAAATCTATATCTTACAATGAATTTATAATAATACCGATACTTGTTGGACTCTAAACTGTGGCCAGCAAGTGTGTTCAGCATTTAAATGTGCTGTTCGAAGTAGTGCAGAACCTTATAAGGAAAATATTATTATTCCATACTTGAAAACGAAGAGACGTGCCTTGCGTTGGGAGGCTCACATCTGTGTTTCAATGCTATATCGCACACATCTCAGGGGTATCTCTAGTAGGAGAAGTAACACTCGAAGTTATCAGTAATTCCTTTGTGCCCTGCACACTCAACCGTGAGTTCCATCAAGTACCATTTGTATATCTGCTAGACTTTAACAGAAAATAATATTCATACACGTTGAGCATGCCTAATCCAAAATCCCAAATGACCAAAATCTAAAACTATTTGAGCATTTGAGATTACACCACAAGTAGTAAATTCCACACCATAAAACTCCATTTCGTGCACAAAAATTTTTAAAACATTATATAAAATTTCCTTCAGGTTATTGGTATAAGGCGTATATTCAGCACAAATGAACTTTGTCTTTGGACTTGGGTGCCATCCCTGGAACATTTATTATATATATGCAAATATTTCAGAATCCAAGACACTTCTGGCCCCTAGCACTTCAGAAAAGAAATACTCAATCTACATTATAATAATGACCATATAGTGTTCATAATATAAAACAGAGCCACAATTATTTATTATTATTTATCATGTATGAGGCGCTGCTACTGAATGCTTTACATATGTTCATTCCTTGTAACTTCAGGAGAGGGTCCCTCACCTTCGCAGTTGTACCAAGGTGGTTACTGGGGTTTGGTACGTAGCTGTTAGATGCAGGGATGGGATTAAATCTACCCTCTACCTACCCGCCCACTTCCTAAAAAGTTAGAAAAAATGATAGAGAAACACAAGATCATCTCTAATTTTATCACCCCAATAGAATCACCTTTTGTTGTTTACTCTTCCAAATCCTATTCCTATGCAAAGATAGATGTATAGGTAGATAAATATTCTTTTTAAAAGTATAAAATTAGACTATGCATAACATTTGGCATTTTTACTTTCCACTAAACAGATTATGGTAGTTTTTCAGGTTGATAATTCGAACTGTCAATTATCATTTTTAGTGACCATGCAGACAGGCACCATCAGACGATCAATTGTCCCTTTATTTAATCCATCCCTCACAATTGGACACATAGGTTATTGTCTTTTCTACCATATACAAATAGAGTTTAGTTTGTGATGACACCTTTCAGTAACAGATCAAATGACCGAAGTCAGAAAATCCTGTTGTAACATAGGAGACGAACTAGTGTGAAAAGGCTCAATCAAATTGAAGAAAAAAACGTCAGTTCACTCAAACTTGGGATGACACTTAAAACCAAGGCAACTTTTAAAAGAAGCATAACAACTTCTGATTTTTCAGAACTTGCATGTTACAAATGCCCCCAGTGTTGTTTCCTACCTGCGGTTTGGAAGTAGATGCTGGCTTCTATTCCGTGGTTCCACCTGTGGCCACAGAAATTAATGCAAGAAGAACCGTCAGTACCGATGCTGTTTGTCCCAACCGTGAACATTACAAAAGGTGGGAAATATTACACATACCCAAGCCACAGCCTATCCTGTTGCTTCCTGAGAAATATTCATTTGCTCATTCAAACAGTATTCACTGAGTGCTTTCTGTGTGTTGTAAATGGTTGTCCTCGCCCTCCAGAGTGAACAGCCTAGCAGGGGCAGATCACTTAGAGTAATGCTGGCTGCAGCAGCAAAAGTTCTTATGCATGTTTGTGTAAATAAGGTAATTCATTGTCTCGCAGCAGATTCGTCTGTGGGGTAGTCATCAGGCCTGATTCCATTAGCCACGATTCTCCATTCTCCTTGGCTTCAGGCTGCAGCCTGAGGATGTTGCAAGCTGGCTTGGATAGTGCCGGCCGCACATCTTGACACCATAGCAACCAGGGGGCAGAAATGGGACCATCTCTTGGTGCTACTCTGACAGCAAGGAAGCCCCACCACCCACAGGTGCCCCTTGCAGATCTCATTGGTCAGATCCGGGAGGCCCGCCCATCCTTCAACCAATCAGTGTTCAAAGATCCTCCCCTTTCGGCTGGGTGAGGCTGGCGAGGTTAGCTCTAGGAAGACGGCTGTCTGGGGGAGAGGGGGGTCAACTTCTGAGTGCCATATGGGTTCTGTTAAAGAGGAGGATGAGCAGCAAAAAGGGGTGCAGCATAGCCTGGTACAGAAGAAACTGGCATGCGAGCATGACACAAATAATTAGCCAGGCAGAGGGAACAGCAGGTGTAAATGCAATTTGCGAACTTATATTTCCATTATTGACAAATGATTAGGAGTAGCAATAATTCACTTTTGAGAATTTGAGGTGCCTATGAAATATTAATTGGAGAGGAAGAGTCATGATAATACTGGCTGTGATTCAGGCACTGTTCTAAATCTTTTATTTATATGAAATAATCTTACTCTCACGACAACCCTATGAGGCAGATGCTGTTATTATCACCATTTTACAGATGTGGTAACTAAGAGCCAGAGAAGTAACTTGGGCAGCGTTACACAACCAGTATTGCATCCATTGGGAGGATCCTCTAGGTTGGAAGTGTAAATTCAGAAATGCCCAGATTATCAATGCTAAGTAGAGCCACAGGAGCAAAAGAGATCGTACTTAGAGCTCAGCCCTTGGCCTGAGAGATACAAAAACTCCATGAAGAAAAGGAGGAAGGGAGGAAGAAAGCCTTCTATAGATTTGTTTCTTTAAAGTGAATATTCAAGTGCGAAAATAAAATCAGGAAAAGATTTTGTGTCTTTACAAACTGAGGAAGAGCTTCTTTTTTAAAAAGATGCTGAGATTGTGCCCGAGAGAGAGTGGAATGGGAGCATCTGTGTCGCCACTTGACGTTCTGCCATTTGCCAACTACAGAGTTTGTAGAAACTCAGGCAGATCACATCTTTGCCATAGGATTGGGTTTAGCTGCATAAAACAAGTAAAACAGAAATCCTATAAACAGGATAGAGTTTTGTGCTCTATTATAAAAGAAGTGCAGAAGCAGTCAATTCAAAGCTGCTAAGTATGATGGGCCACAAAGTTACTGCTGTATCGTTACTATGGAATTACTCTTGTTCTCACAGTGGCTGCCACATCCCAGCCATCACATCTCTGCTCTAGAAGTGATGCAGGGAAAAGCGGACCAAAGAAACAGTACATCTCTTTACTTTAAATAGACTTCCCATGAGTCACGCAAAACCCTTCATTTTACATCTCATTGATCAAAGGTTGATACTGTAGCCACACTTCCAGTCAGAGGGGGCTGGGAAACAGTCTCATAGCAGAGCAAAAATCAATTTGTGTGCATTAAAGAGGAATGAAGGATTTGGCAGACAACCAGCCATTTCTTCCACTGTCAATTTGCTGTTTCCTAAAAGAGGCTTTAAAATATTTGCCGCACTTCTGTTGTTGGCTTATTGTAGGGTCCAGTGACAGAATAGGCAAGAGCTTGATGAAGATAAAGCTCTCAGATGGCCACAGACATCTCGCACACTGCAGGGACCTAAATGTGTTT
>PVJO010004067.1:0-114252 GCA_004026905.1 Hystrix cristata
GGAATGTCTCTTTCTGTAGTTTCTTCTGGGTATATGTATTTCTTGGTTCTTATAACCTTTAGTCCTCCAGGGTTATCTTCGATGACAAGGTAATGGTTGGCTCTACTTGGTAATGCTGACTTCATAGAGGGGAAAGGAAAAGAAATTGACAAAGAAAAAACTAGAAGAGGGACAATGAGAGAAGAAAGAGGAGGAAAAATCAAACATATAGACAACCAAAAAAAAAAAAAAAAAACCAGAGAGAGTGTGGGAGGGGAAACAGCACCAGAGAGTAGTCCTACATTTTATGCATGTTGATGGCTTCAGACCCTGCCGGCGCGCGGGCCCCGTTGCAGTCTTTTGTCCCCGGCGCCGACCGGCTCTCACCTGAGCAGGAGAGTCCCAGGGTTAGGAGGCTCGCCGGCGCTTTTGGGTGCTCAGGAGGTAACCAAGCAGCGCCCAGCTGTTTGGGGATCGGATGATGTGTCTCAATGTTAATGGCCTCAACTCTCCGATCAAATGATATGGACTGGCAGACTGGCAGACTGGATCAAACAACAGAATTCAACCTTCTGTAGCATTCAAGAAACTCATCTAATCCAAAAAGACACTCATAGACTAAAAATTAAAGGATAAAAAACAGCATTTCATGTACCAGGACCCCCAAAACAAGAAGAGGTAGCAAATCTAATATCAGATATGGTAAACTTCAAATTAAAACTGATTAGAAGAGACAAAGAACGTCACTTCATACTAGTTGAAGGAACAATCCAGCAAGAAGAGATAACATTAAAAAACATACATGCACCAAATACTGAAGCACCTATATTCATAAAACAAAAACTGCTGAAATTACAAGGTCAAATACACATTAACATAATCATAGTACAGGATTTTAACACCTTGCTTTTGCAAAGAATCAACCAATGAAGTAAACAAAAAACCAATAAAGAAATTTCAGAGTGGAACTACACCCTTGAACATACCTACTTAATGGATATGTACAGAGTATTCCATCTCTCTACATCAGAGTATACATTCTTTTCAGCAGCACATGGTACTTTTCTCAAAATAGATCATGGATTAGTCCACAAAACCTGCTTAAGTAAATATAAAAGAATTAAAATCACTCCATACATACTATCCAACCACTGTACAATGAAAATAGAAATCAATGACAGAAGAAATTTTGGAAAAGGCAAAAACTCTTGGAAAATTAATAACATACTCCCAAACTACCAATGGGTCACTGAAGAAATCAAAGAAGAAATTTAAAAATTTGTGGAAGTTAAGGACAATTACTGTACAATTCAATGAAAACTCTGGGACACTATGAAAGCAGTTCTAAGAGGAAAATTCATCACAATCAATGATCACATTAGGAAAACGGAGCAAGCTCAAATAAATAACCTTATGAAAAATATTAAGATACTTGAGAAATACTGATGAACCAGTCCCAAACCAAAATTGAGAAAAATTATAAAGATGAGAATGGAAATCAATGAAATTGAGAATAAAAGTACTATTAAAATTAAATGAATCAAAGAGCTGGTGTTCTTCAAAAGAATAAATAAAAGAGATAAGCCCCTAGCAAGACTCACCGAGAGAAAAGATTCACATTAATGCATTTAAAAATGAAAAATGCGAAATCACAACAGACCCAGTCAAAATCCAGAAGATAGTAATAACAATTTTGAAAAATTATGTTCTAACTGATTAGCGAATTTGGAAGAAAAGGGCACATTTCTAGACACATACAAATTACCAAAACTAAGCCAAGAAGACATAAATATGCTTAACAACCTAATAACAAGCAATGAAACTGACTCAGTAATAAATAATTTATCAACTAAAAAAACCCAGGACCTGATGGATTCACTGCTAAAATCTACAAACCCTTAAGGATGTTATATTACTAATACTCTTCAAGCTCTGCAAAGAAATTGAAAGGGAAAGAGTGCTCCCAAATTAATTTATGGAAGCCAATATCACCCTGATCACAAAACCAAATAAAGACCAAACTAAAAGAAAGAACTATAGGCCAATCTCTTTAATGAATATAGACACAAAAACCCTCAAAAAGATACTAGCAAATAGAATGCAGCATGTTATCAAAAAGATGATACATCACGATCATGTAGGGTTCGTCTCAGAGATGCAAGGATTGATCAACATATGTAAGTCAATAAGTGTAATATATTACTTAAACAGGAGCAAGGTCAAAAACCACATGATCGTATCAATAGATGCAGAAAAGGCTTTTGACAAAATCCAACACTGCTTCATGATAAAAACTGAACAGATATGGAAGGACCATATCTGAATATGATAAAGGCTATTTATGACAAACTAGTAGCCAGCATTATACTAAATGGGGAAAAAACCAAAAGCATTCCCCCTAAAATTAGGAAGAAGCCAAGGATGTCCATTATCACCTCCTCTATTCAGCCTAGTACTTGAATCTTTAGCCAGAGCAATCAGGCAAGAGAAAGAAATAAAAGGGATACATAAGAAAGGAAGAACTCAAATTATCATTATTTGCAGATGACATGCTACTCTACATAGAAGACCCAAAGAATTCCATCAAAAACTCTTAGAATTAATAACCAACTTTAACAAAGTAACAGAATACAAGATCAACACACAAAAATCATTAGCATTTGTGTATACCAACAATGAAAGGGATGAGAAGGAAATTACAAAAACAATGCCATCCATAGTCATTTCAAGAAAAATGAAATATCTAGGAATTAACCTAACCGAGAAAGTGAAAGACCTCTACAAAGAAAACTTTAGTACTCTGAAGAAGGAGATTGAAGAAGATATCAGAAAATGGAAAGATGTCCCTTTGCTCCTGGATAGGCATAACCAATATTATCAAAATGGCTATACTCCATTGGATTGGATAGAGTTACTCCAAAATGCTTGCTCTGCTTTAAATGCAACCTTATTTGGAAGTAAGGTTGTTACAAATGTAATTATTTGAAATAAGGTTATACTGGGGTTAAGAGGGCCCCTTAATCCAATATGGCTGATGTTCTTCTAAGAAGAGGACAAGGGGCACAAAGCCACACGGGGGCTGGGGGGGCGGTCATGCAACTGTGAAGGCAGAGATGGGGAGACGTGTCTACAATCTAAGGAATGCCAACCTAAAAGAGGGGTATGTAATATCTTCTCCCCTAGAAGATTTAGTGTCTTAGTTTTTTTGTTGTTGAGACAAAATACTCAACACCCAAAGTCAAAGGAGGAAAGGTTTATTTACTTCACAGTTTGGGGAGGTTTCAGCCCATTGTCAGCTGGCCCCAAAGCAGAGTGGCCTGGCAGACAGGCATCACTGAGGAGAAACAAGCTCATAGCAGGCAGAAAGCAGCAAAGCAGCGAAGTAGCATCCAGCAAGCAATAAGTGACAACCTTCTTTCTGTCCCTTATATCTTACCCAGGCTATCCACTCTAGGGCCGGATAGCACTCACACCCAGAGTAGAGCACCTTAATCCCGGCATCACATCCTAGATCCAGCCACCTCCAAAAAGCCCTACCTGTGACCACATGAGGCTTCAGGGGGACATCTAGATACAAGCCACAACACTCGGAGAAAGCACGTCCCGCAAAAATCTTGATTTCTAAATTTTAGTATCCAAAATGGTGAAGCAATAAATTTAGGTTGTTTGAAGCCATTCAGCTTGTGGCACTTTGTCTCAGCAGCCCGTGTCAGATCTCCTGATTTGAGCTGTCTGATATGGCGGCAACTCTTGTCATGCAGCCACAGCGCATCTGGCCATGCCACTAGTCAGAGCTGAGACATGCTATAAGCCCAAAATACCCACTGGATTGAAGAGACTTAGAATGAAAAAGAGATTGTAAAACATTTCACTAATTAAGCACTTTTAAAATATTGATTGCAGGTTGCTATGGTAATACTTTAGATATACTGGGTTAAATAAAATATATTGTTAAAATTAACTTCACTTGTTTGTTTTTACTTTTTACAATGTGACTATGGTAACATTTTAAATTATACATGTGGTTTTCCATCAGTGGCTTGTATTTTGTTTCTATTGAACAGCTCTGCTGACAAAGCTGGAAGGCAAGTGAGTCTGCTGTAATGGTCTAGAACAGCCTCCTGGGCCAGGGAGGAAGGGAGGACAGTGGACCACAGAGACAAACGACAGGGATCCTGAGCACCTACTGTATACTAGGAGAAGCTTAGAGATTGGGAGCAAAGCAGTCAAAATCTAGGTGAGAGAAGACAGTGGTTTGGGGTGGTAGTGATGAGGATGGGGCATAGAGCATGGAGGGAATATGTTGGAGCCAGGATGGATGGGACTTGGAGACTAGACTGGTAAACAGAAAGGGGCCAATCTTATAGATGAATGGTCCCACTTCTGGAGGTGGGAATTGCTATAAGAAGTGGGTTTTATTTGGGGAAAGCAAGAATGGTTTTCATTTTGGAAATGATAAGTTAGTTTGTGGATATGGCCAAGTACATGACACCAGAGTTTAGGAAAAATCATGGACTGGAGATTTTAATTTTTGACATTAATTATTTGAGACACAAATGTTATAGCACTCAGCTACCCAACTTGTCAAATGGAGAATTTTTTTTTTTCTTTGTGGTGCTGAAGATTTAACTCAGGGCTTTTGCACTGAGCTACATCCCCAGACCTTTTTTATTTTTGAGTTTTGAGGCAAAGTCTCTCTAAGTTGCCAATGCTAGGCTTGAACTTGTGATTTTCCTGCCTCAGCCTCCCAGAGTTTTAGCATAGGAATATACCACCATGCCTAGCCAAAGAAACACTTTCAACAACCACAAAACCTCACTGTCTGTTCTATTTATTTACATAGGGAATTATTTATATAATAAGAAAATAATATATATGACATATTTATCATTACATAATTATCTATAATGATGTCTCACAAATCTTAGCACTAGAAGTCTGAGAAGTTCTTGTTTGTGCCATTACACATTGTGCTAAATCTAAGCACTGGAAAATTATGGGCCAAAAATGCTATAGATGCTAATAGGCATCTCATTATATAACAAACCAAATAGCTCACAAGAAATTAAAGTGATAATGATGAAGTCAAACTAATAAAGATTTCTAATTAAAATGGAATAATAGCAGCAAGCCCAAACCACAACAACTCAAGGCAATGCTGATAGTGCATTAGTGACAAAGCATTGTCCCAGAAAATTCCAAGTGCTTATTTGCACAGGAAGTAGGAGAGCTACTGTCAAGCAGAATACTGAACAGAGCCCTCAGTAAATTCTAATACTGGTTTGTCTTCTGCTTAAGAACTCCAAATTTAGAAACATATTTCAAGGGTAAGTCTTAGTCTTATAAAAGACTTTGGAACTGCATGTCATTTGTCTGTTAGGAAAGAAAGTGATTTGTGCCAAAGATATTCACATACACGTATTTTCAGCCTCTCATTCTTCTTCCAAGGGATGTTCTGATATTTTCTTTTGGAACCTTTGTTGTGTTGATCTGTGTAACTAGTGAAGGAGAAAAGGGAAGAAAGCCAGCTGAGTTATTTAAGGAAATGGGATGAGTGGTTGTATAGAAAAGGTGAATTGCTAAACCCAATGTGGGCTGGAGGTTTCTGCAGGAAACCTAAGAACAGGCAGAGACTGTGTCTGGAGATGTGGGGCTTTAGGAGAATGTGGTCTTCTTATGGAGTGCCCTTTCCTTCCTTCTTTGCCGTCAGCATGGAAGACCTCACTAACAACTGAAATGGGGTTTCAAGCTTTGGATATCAGTCTTGTTTTCCTATTGTACTTCTACTGGGGTAAGAGGAAGAGATGAGATAGTCTGATAGCACCAGGTGGAGAAATTCTGCTGCAGATGGAAGTTGGAAGTCTGAGAGGCGACGTGATAGCTTGGGCTGAGGATGTGGCCTACAGAGCCTCCATCTATGTTTGAGGATCAAAGTCAATGGCTTTTAAGAGAGGCTGCGCCTTAGTGAAGACCACGATCCTCTCCACAGAGTGCTCAGGTACTTTTGTGGACAACTTCTAATCTGAACTGATTCAGGTTGGGGGGCATATTTAGCATGAGAGCTGCAAGACTGAGGGTGGATTTTTAGGACCTCAGTTCTGCAAACCCTTGCCTGCCTCTTTCTGTCTTCTTTCTGGTGGGGAAGGAGATCTGGGACCCTCCTCCTGTAACCTATGTGAGGAGGGTGTGTGAGTGTAGGTGGGGTGATGTTGGTGTCGACTGAACAGGGTGTGGTAGGAACAGCAGTTCTTAACACTCATAAAAATCACTGAGCCAAGAGTGGAGTGCATGCCTGTGATCCCAGCATTCATGGAGGAGAAGGCAGGAGGATCACAAGTTCGAGCCCAGTCTGAGCAACTCAGAGACGTAGCAAGACCCTATAGTCAAAATAAAAAGTAAAAAGAGCTGGAGATGTAGCTCATTGTGAAGGTTCTGGGTTCAAAACAAAAGCAAAAACAAAACAAACATGAAAAACTCCACATAAAACAATACAAAAACGCCAAGAACTTTGGTCAATGTGAGTTACATCTGTTGAGATGTACCATGTTAGAACTTAAAACTGACACATCAAAAACATTTATTAATGTAAAAAATAACAGTAGCAAAGCCATTACATATTAACACAAATGACATATTAATTAAAGCTAACTCTATTATCCAAGGAAAAGATGGCAAGAAGAGTTTCAAGATGGGAATTATCAACATACACAGTATTATGAATGATTATATCTTAATTATTTTTACATTTTTTCTTTTCAGTGTTTATTCTTTATTAATGTGTGTTTGCAGTATATAGTGATTACATTCTGGTGGGGAGTTGGGACATGTACATGACACATCTTAATTCTTTTTCATCCCCTTCCCTCCCTCACTTGCCCCTCCCTCTATCTGTCCCCTTCTCTTTTGCAAAAGAGCTATTTCTTTATTTCCTACTATCTTTCATTTTGCTCTTTATTTATATTCTGGGTTTTCATGTAGGAGAAACCATGTAGTATTTAAGCTTGTGTATCTGATTTATTTCACTAAACATTATGGTGTCAGGGTGCATTTTGCAAATTTCTTTAATGTCTGGCTTAATAGAAGACAGTTACATACTCATATATCTGCTTTTTCATGCCATGGTTTGTGATGTTCAGTTGAAGTATATGAGGAAAATCTGACCTCGGGTAGGCACCTGGAGAAAGGACAGCTATTCTAATAATTGTGGATATTTTTCTTTTACATTGTATCAAAACCGGACAGTAGGAGTTTCCCCAAATTTAGTCACAATGTGCAATATAGAATAATATTAATTAAAATTTCACCCTTTGTTATATTAAACTTCATTTTCCTATCTTAGAGTTCCAATGAATCTTTTACTCATGCATGATTTTTGTAATATGTACTAGCCACTTGAAAAATCTTTGTTCCCTAAGTGAGGCAGCTCTTACAAATGTTGACATATTTCATTAGGCACTATCAAAAGATATTTGTTATTATCGGCATCAACCACACGAGAAAATATTTAAATATTGGAAAACTGTCCGGCTCATGACGGCAAGTACATGTTCTCCAAAATCTAATTTTCACTTGAAAGCTTGAATTTTATCTTTGGCAACCATTGTGTCCCTTGAAGTGACAGGCTCACCTCATTCACTCCTGTGAAAACGTCTGCTGATTGCCCAAGTCTGAATACCGTTAGTCTGTCAGTGAGTCTTTCAGGTAGAAGCAGTGTTCCATGAAGAAATAGTGAGTGCAGGCTACCACTCAAGACACTGCCCAAGATATTTTATTCAAGACAACTACTGAATTATGGTAGTTTACGTGCCATAAACGTATTTTAGTAGTATTTTATGTGTAGTTCCCAACGGTATCACAAAGGATCTTAAAAGACAAGCTTACATAGGTAGAAATAAAACAACGTTAATTTTTACTGCTTCATCAAAAACATTCTCCAATGAAATTAGCTTTTTACTTTCTAGGAGTACACAGAGGGTGGGGTTTTGGTGAGTGGAAGAAGAGCTCCTTGTGCCCAGTGCAGGCAGACTCTGTGGGCCTTCACTGGTCATTAGGCCTTCACTGGTCACTAGGCACCTGCGGTTTGACCCACTAGAGGGCAAACAACACAGAAAAAACCACAAAGAGCACCTTGGTAGTACCATGGGAATGGTGTGGATGTCACTGATTTCACGTGTCTCCCCATCCTATATGTTCAAATACCCTATTTGGTGAACTTTCGACTATAGACAAACCTCATTTCTCACAGATCCAATACCTGAAAATTCACTTCCTTACTAAGAATTATTTGTAATCGCAAATCGATAGTTATTTGCTCCTGAGGGCGTGTGCAGCTGAGAGCGCATGCGCACAGTAGCTTAGCCCTGAGTCGTCCATGCGCATGTTCCTAGCTGAAAGTGAACAAGGCAGTGGTCTTATTCTATGACCAAGCCCCCTTTAGTTTATTTATTGCTACATTTTTCATTTTTGTGCTTCTTTGTTGATGATTTTTCTGGAAAAGCAGCATTCAGGCCTGAGTTGTAGTGGTGTTGGCTGTGTTTAATGCTAATGAATCAATAACGTGTGTTAAATAAGCTGGCTTTAAGCAGAAATATATGTTAAACAAGGTTATGTCTTGATCAGTTGATGAAATGTTTATAACCAGAGGCTTGTAGGAACCTAGTTCTGTATTTCCCCCAGGGACAATGACTCAGTATTTTCTAAGTCTTTGTTCATAGCAGTTTTACAGAACTAAAGGAAAATGGCCCATGGTGACCATCTGCTAAATAGGTGGGATCAGCCAAGTTATGCTGTAGTAACAACAAGTCCTGATTCTGTGTGGCTCCAGGTACTAAAGGTTTAGTTTCTCGCCCATGCTTCATGTTTTTTGTGGGTATCCGGGGATTTTCTACATGCTTTCTTCCTTATGAGACATGGGCTGATCAAAGCCTCAGCACCTAAAACATTGCTGGACATGGTGGCAGAAGAAGGTCAGGTGGCTCACAGTTATTCTAAGTTACTTTTCTGTAGGGAGCATCATTTCTTTTGGGATTTTTTGAGCCAAGCCAGTCACATGGAAACAAAGAGTTTCCAGGGGAGAGATAAGGGCAATCCTACCCTGAGTCAGGGAGAGAGCCTGCAATATCAATTTTGAGTCAACAGCACTAAGGATTGTCACAATTATTACATGTCGTTAATTTAGAATGCCATCAGTTGAAGATACATCATCGTTTTATGTACAATGAACAAAACAGGACACTAAAGTGATAAAGACAGAAGTTGTAAAAGGAAAGAGTGCAGTATGAACTAAAATCAACCTGGTTTTGTACACCAGAGATTGGGCATTTTAATGAAAGAAATAGGATTAGGGAACAGGTAAGTGTGAATTTAGCAGAGTCGAGAAAGTGAAAAATGATAAAGGGTGAGTCATTGTGCATCATTATAGAGTTATTCATTGTCCGTCTGGCCAGCTGTGTTTGTTAGCTGGTGATGTCCAGAGTTAGGATTCTGCCCTCCCACAGAAGCTGGAATACAGTGTTCCTACCAGGTGTTGTTTGGAATAAGTAGTTAATTCTTTTGGCAGCCTTGAGTTTTCTGAGGCAGGCCCTTTAGGTAGGGTTGGGATCATCTTAAGGATCTGGCCTTGAGTTGTTAGAAACTCAGTATTTTCCCAGTCTTTATAAGTTAAAGTGGAGTGAAACTGAGAAGAGGCCTCAGAGGAGCCTACCTAGGATTTAGTCAAGGAGAGAATCTTTGTCAATATTGATAAGAAAGAAAAAATGTTGCTAAAATGTCATCTATCACTAGCTCATCTCAATTTAAAGGAGATTAAGATGTAAAAAATGTTGAAAAGTAAAATTGAAGAAATATGGACTATTATGGAGGAAAGCATTGGATTTGGATATAAAAAGTAGGATAAATTATTATAATTTATGTTCACAGCTTACTCATAGTGTCTTATTACCTCAGAACATAAGTTACCATACCTATTAGTAGTTGTGGGTTTGAGCAAACCTATTGGTATGTTATTGTTTTAACTTTTTATTTTGAAATTATTATAGGTTCACTGTTAATTGAAAAAAATACAGAAAGAAATTTTACATGCACTTTACCTAGCTTTCCCCAGTGGTAACATCTTATGGACTGCAATAATATTACAATCACAGAGTCAATATTGTACTATCCATAGAGCTTAATCAGATTTCATCAGTTTTACATAGGCCCATTTGTGTGTGTGTGTGTGTGTGTGTGTGTGCGCGCGCACTTGTTTTCATGCCTTTAATGTGTAGATTACTATAACCTCTACTCCAATCAAGACACAGACCATTGGTATGTTTTATGTGACACTACAATAAAATCTAGGCACAGGAGCTCAGCATTCAAATATATGACTCATATAAAACATTTGACTGTTTGTACCTTAAAATAAAATTGGTGGGCACATGGCTGATGATCTTGTTCCTTGAAATACTTTGGATCAACTTGAGCAAGTAGGGTTGTCTAAAATAGGAATTCTCTGCCTGGAAAGTAATTTGTGGAAGATTTCTAAAAAAGAACTGTAGAGGTCTGTTAATTTTAGAATGAGATACAGGAAGCAGTAGGGAGTTTGGGAAAGGAAAAATAAGGAAAATATATGATTTTTGTATCAGACTCTTCCATTTTTAGATGTATCTTAAGAAAGAGGGCATGATTTATTATAGATCTCATGATTTAAAATATCTATTATATTCCAAGTTGCATAAAGAATCTAAAACAGTACATGAGATTGCAACCCACTTCCAGCCACAGTTCTCACTCAGATACTGCTTGCTCTTGGCTGACCCCGCCGTGCACAATTATGTTTATTGTCTTGTTTAGGTTTATGGTTACAGTTACTTTAGGGTTACAGATAATGAAGCAGGATTCCTCTGCCCCCTACTTTCTCCTATTTCAGAGATGAACAAACTGATTTGCAAGCCATAGAATCTAAACAACTTGCCCTACGTCACTCAACCAGCAAGCGGTTGAGCCAGCTTCTTTGACACCCAAGTCTGTGTTCTTCCATTGGACAATGCTATTCGTCTCCTTTCCTGGGTATTTCACCATAATTTGCTGGTAGATCTCGAAGAGGTCATCAGAACCTTGTAGATTCTCTTGCCTTATGTGTCAGCTGCCAGTTTGTAGTAAGACACCCAGGGGCCAGACCTGTACTCACTGGTCAGTTCCACCATCCTTTTAAATAATTGCTTCACTGTCACTTCCAGACACTTTTTTAGGGTAGTGGACATACAGCCATGTGGACCTCGCTCCCTCAAGCCATCGAACTATGGAGCGCCCTGGTCCTAGCTGCCTAGGTCTTCGGTGGGGCAAATAGAAACGCACAGAAAAAAAGCAGCCACCACTAGGGGGCACTGTAACCCTTATGTGGTTGGTACGTAGAGGACAAATGGCCCCATCTAGTTTCTCAACAGAGAAAGGTGATTTTGCTGAGATTTACATTCTCTTTTGGCTCAGACACTGCCTTATGAGGATAAATCACAGTGGTTGCTGCATGTTATGGAATCCTTATGTGCTCTGCTGGCATATTGCAGTTGAAAGAAAATGAGCCACTTTAAGGCATTTCCCCTTTCCATCCAGCAGTGATGGATGAGAATCACTGAGGCTGCCGTTTCCCAAAGCACAAATGTATTCAGTTGTTCCCTTTAGAAGGCACTATTCAATTGGTTCTGACACTAAAATATAATAAGTAGTGTCAGAGAAAGGTCAGCAGATTGCTTAGAATTGCAAGCAAAATCTTATGCCTTCTGGTCCTTGTTGATTTTAGTTAAATGCAGTGTTCAGGTGCCAGTCAGCAGCTCAGTCAACTACAAGGGGAGCTACCGTTTGGGATGGGGAAAGTGAAAGATTTCATCATGTAATGGGAACTACTCTGACCTCTAGCATCAGGGCTGCTCAAAGGTAACAGGCTTTAAATTCTTCTGACCAAGTAGAGACACTAATGTTGAAAAATATAGTGATTTGAACATCACGGAAGGGAAAACATTGAATGAGTATTGTTCTGATGCACTGACATGGAGTCTGGATGAATTATAGATGGGTAAGATAGAAACAGATATACTTCTAATATATGTTGATACATACATTTTTTGCCAAGATATTTGTATACTACCCATAATGGTCTTTCCCAAAAATATCCCAAGGGAGGATGGACACTTACCTGGCTCATTCTGAATGCTGCACATAGTTCTTAGCACAGCAGTAGTATAGTTCACTGAACCATTCTTATGGGTGGACATTTGGGAGATCACCATTTTTTAAAAATTTTTTTATTTTTACCAAAAACATGTATTGGTACATTATATACATAATGATCATAATCAACATGGTTATTTTGTACCTGCACATGATGTATCTTGGCTTTCCCCCCTCTTCCCCTCCCCTCCCTTCCATTCACCCACTCCTCTCTATTTGATCTCATATTCTAGACAAGGAAGTGTCAACAGAGGTAGCAAGTCTCCTTCACCACGGTCTCCCACCTGTGTTAAAGAAGTGAGTTCATCTGGGAAGATGAGGTCTCTTCTATCTTCTTCCTCCATACAGTCTCTTGGGCAAATACGCACACATACTTCCACCCCAATGTCACGTTATTTTGAATCAACCATGAAACTTTTCAAACTGTACTTTGCTCTTGTGAACTTTTGTAGAACACACTCCATTTCTTTAAGACAGCAATCTATACTGTTTATTCTTCCAGCACACAATCAGTATCAAATGTTGTATCTGTCACACCTAATAAAAATATCCCAAGTAATCTCATGTTTTTTGGGTCATAAGACCTATTGATGTCACATTTTCAATGATATAAAATGGCCACCCAACATGATGGCTTCTTGTGACATAAGACCAATAGGAAAGGATAATTAGAGAACAGTCAATTTAAATTATATTTGGCAAAGGCTAATTAATGTGACAGAAGAAATAGACCACCTACTGAGGGCCACACATTGTTGATTGCTGGGCATTCAGAGGTGATGAGGACAGCCTGTGTCCTCAGAGCAGATGCTCTGCCCAGAGAAAAGACAGTTGTCTGTGGAAGGATAGCTGGATGGGGACTTGGAGAGGCTCATATACACACCAGTAGATGGTGACAGCCATCTTATACATGCAGAGGCCTCATTACAGAAGAGGGAAGGTATTGGCCTGTCTAGAATGAAGCCTGCTGGCTTGTGCTAACTGCCTCATGCCATAATGGATGTGTACCTGTAATATGATGACTTTAACTCTTTTGCGAAGATACCTAGAAGAGGGTAGCTGGGTCAAATGGAATTTTTGTTTTTAGTTTATTGAGAATCTCTACACTGACTTCCATAGTGGCTGTACCAGTTTGCACTCCCGTCAACAATGTAGAAGAGTTCCTCTTCCTCCATATTCTTTCCAGCCTTTGATATTATTTAATGTTTTTGATGATAGCCTTTCTTTCTCAGGTAAGATGGTATCTCAGTGTAGTTTTGCTTTGCATTTCTCTTATGGTCAGCGACACTGAAAATTTCTTCATGTGTTTATCGGTCATTTATAATTCTGAGAAGTGTCTATTTCAGATGTTAATTTTTTGTTTGGATATCTTATTGGGGGGAAGTCTAATTTTTTTTGAATTCTTTATATATTCTAGATATAAGTCCTTTATCTGAGGAGTAGCTGGCAAAATTTCTTCCCATTCTGTACATTGTCTCTTTATTCTGCTGGTTGCTGCGCAGGAGCTTTTTAATTTGACATGATCTCATTTGTTGATTCTTGGTATTATATTTTGTGCCATTGAGGTTCTGTTCAGAAAGTCCTTATTTACGCATATGTCTTCAAGAGTTTTACCTATTTTATCTTCCAGCAGATTGTTTCTATTTTAACATTTTAGATCTTTGACTCATTTTAACTTTCATTTAGTACCTGACGAAAGTTAGGGATCTAGACTCAGTCTTCTGCATGTGGATATCTAATTTGCCCAGCACTCTTTATTAAAGAGGCTGTCTTTCCTTCCCCATATGTTTTTGGCCCCTTTGTTGAAGATAAAATAGTTGAATATGTCTGGGGTTGTTTTTGCTTCTTCTATTCTGTTCCATTGATCTGCAATTCTGTTTTTGAGCTGGTACCATGATGTTTTTATCACTATAGCTTTGTAATATAACTTCAAGTCTGGGATTGTGAGGCCTCCTGCTTTGCTATTGCTACCCAGAATTGCTTTTGTTATTCTGGATCT
Organism: Hystrix cristata; assembly: GCA_004026905.1. NCBI lineage: Eukaryota > Metazoa > Chordata > Mammalia > Rodentia > Hystricidae > Hystrix > Hystrix cristata. Next base: position 14,186 of record PVJO010004067.1, read on the forward strand.
CTTTTGGCTCCATATGAATTTTTGGACTGTTTTCTCTAGATTTATGAGGAATTCGGTTGGCATTTCAATTGGCTAAGTCTATTATCAAATTCGGAAGGATAGCTATTTTTACTATGTTAGTTCTGCCTATAGAGAAACATGGGATAGCCTTCCATTATCTGATGTCTTCTTCAATCTTCTTTTTCACAGTGATGTAATTTTTATTACAGAGGTCTTTCTTTTCTCTGGTTAGGTTAATTCCTAAGTATTTAATTTTTCTTGATGCTATTGTGAATGGTATTGTTTCCCTAATTTTTTTCCACAATGAGTTCATTATTAGTGTATAGGAACACCATTTACTTTTGTGTGATTATTTTGTATCTCGGTACATTGCTGAATTTGGTTATTAATTCTAAAAGTCTTTTGGTGGAACTTTTTGAATCTTGTAATTATAGGATTATGTCATCTGCAAATAATGACTTTGTCCTTTCCTATATATATATCCCTTTTATTTCTTTCTCTTGCCTGATTTCTCTGGCTAATATCTCAAGGGCTGTGTTGAACAGGAGTGGTGATAGTGGACATCCTTGTCTTGAGAGCAAGTTTTCAGTTCTTCCCTATTTAATATGACATTGGCAGTAGGTTTGTTATGAATGGACTTTATCATAAATTCCTTTAATAGCTATTTTCTTCAGAGGTTTTTTTTTTTAATCATGAATGTATGTTGGATTTTGTCAAAGGCTTTTTCTGCATCTATTGAGATGATCATGTGATTTTTGTTTTTGCTTCTTTTTATATAATGTATTACATTTATTGATTTGCATATGTTGAGCCACCCTTGTATCCCTGAGATGAAGTATACTTGTTCACTTTGGCATATGAACTCTTTGATGATTTGTTGCATTCTCTTTGGCAATACATTGCTGAGGATTTTGTATTTATGTATTTATTAGAGAGATTGGCATGTAGTTCTTTTATTGTTGGATCCTTGTCTGACTTTGGGATCAGGGTAATGGTATCTTCCAAGAATGCTTTAGGGGAGTAATCCTTCCCTCTCAATTTCATTAAAGAGTTTGAGAAATAGTGTGTTAGATCTTCCCTGAAGCTCTTGTAGAATTTGACTGTGAATCTATCAGGTCCTGGGCTTTTCTTAACTGATAGGTTTTTTAAAATTACTGCTTTAATTTTATTGTTTGTTATTGGATTATTCAAGATTTTTCAGTCTTCTTAGTTCAATTTTGGTAATTCCTATAGATCTAGGAAGATCTCCATTTCTTCTGAGTTCTCTAACTTTTTGGCATATAGGTTTGTAAAGTAGTTGCTAATAATTTTCTGGATTTCAACAATGTTCATTGTGATTTTACCCTTTTCATTTCTAATTGCATTGATTTGTGTCTTTTCTTTATTTTTTTGTTAAGATTGGCTGAGGATTTGTCTATTTTGTTTATTCTTTTGAAGAACTAGCTCTTCAATTCATCGATTCTTCCTATTGTTTTAATTTCCATTTCACTGATTTCTGTTCTGATTTTTATAATTTCCTTCTTTGTATAAGCTCTGCATTGGATTGTCCTTGTTTTTCTAGGAATTTGAGATACATCGTGAGATTATTTATTTGGGCTTATGCTGTTTTTATGATGTGGGCATTTACAGCTATAAAATTCCCTCTTAGCACTGCTTTCATTGTGTCCGATAAGTTCTGGTATGTTGTGGTGATACCATTTAACTCTAGGAACTGTATTATTTGTTTCTTAATTTCTTCTGTGAGCCATTGATTATTCAAGAGTGTGTTGCTTAGTTTCCATTCATTTGCATAGTTTCTGTGGTTTCTTTTGCTATTGATTTCCAGTTTCATTGTACTATGATCTGATAATGTGCATGGAATAATTTTGGTTCTTTTGCATTTACTTAAGCATACTTTATTAGTTAGCATGTGGTCTATTCTGGACAATGTACCACGTGCTGCTCTGAAGAATGTGTTCTAATATTGCTTGGTAGAATACCCTGTAATAGCTATTAAATCTATTTATTCAAAGATTTGGTCCGACTCAGATTTCTTTGTTAATTTTTTGTTCAATTGATCTATTTGTGATAGTGAGTAATTGAAGTCCCCCACTATAACTGTATTGATATTCATCTGATCTTTTATGTCCATTAGTGTTTGCTATATGAAGTTGGGTTTGCCATGGTTTGGTGTGTGTGTGTTTATAATTGTTATCTTTTCCTGTTTAATAGTTCCATTAACCAATATGTAATGTCTTTCTGTGCCTCTTTGATCAGCTTTGCCTTAAACTCCAGTTTATCTGAAAACAGGATGGCTACTCATGCTTGTTTTCAGGTTCTCATTGCGTGGAATATTGTTTTCTGTCCTTTGATTTTTAGTTTATGAATTTTTTGGTTAAATGTGTTTTGTGTACATAGCATGCTTTTGAATTTTGTTTCTTTATCCATTCTGCTAATCTGTGTCTTTTGATTGGCAAGTTGAGTCCTTTTACATTGGTAGATATAATTGATAGGTCTTGACTTATTCCTGCCATTGTATCATTTACCTGTTGCTGTTTTGCTTTCTTTCCCTTTTACTTAACTGTTACCCTTACCTGAAGCATTCGTTCTATTGGACATTTTGGCATTGTTAGCTTCTTTGTCTCTTTCTAGAATATCATTGAGAATTTTTTGGAGTTTCAGTTTGGTGGTCATGAATTTCTTTAGGTGCTCTTTATCATAGAACTATCTGATTTCTCCATCAATTTTTAAAGATAATTTTCTAGGATGTATCCGTCTGTGTTGGAAGCTGTTTACTTTTAGGGCTTGAAACACTCCATTCTAAGGAATCCTTGCTTTTAGTGTTTATATTGAGAAGTCTATTGTAATTCTAATGGATTTTCCTACATAAGTGATTCATTGCTTTTCTCTAGCAGCTTTTAAGATTTTGTTCTTATGTTGGACTTTTGGTATTTGAATTATGATGTGTGGAGTTGGTTTTTTTTTTTTTTCTGATCTTGGGTATTCAGGGTTCTAATTTCCTCACTTATCTCTCTGTTAAATTCTTTTTCTATGTCTGGAGATTTTCTGTTATTTCTTCTGTAAACAGGTTTTTTTTTTTTTTAATGCACTTTGTCCTGTCTACTGTGTTTTTGTTTATTCCAATTACTCTTAGTCTTCTTTGAGTTCTATAGCAGGTGTTAGATCAATTTTTCATGTTGTTGTTGTTTTTAGGTATCTCTCATCAGTTGATCACTAACCACAGCCTTGTCTTCTAAATCTGACACTCTGTCCCCACATTGGTCACTTCGGCTGCCATACTTTTAATCATATTTGTAATCTCCCAAATTTCTGCTTGGAACTTTTTTTCCCATTCTTTTTATGCTGGGCATTCTTGTTTTCCATCTCTTTCTTCAGCTCCAGAAGATCTGTATTAGTGTCTTCTCTAGACTTCCTGATCATTTCATTATAATCATTACTGTTTAGTTATATCTTCTTTAAATTTATCAAGTACCTTATTATTTTGTTACCTCTCTTTATGCCCTTTCAGACATTACTTCTGTGTGCCTTATTTTATCTCCCTCTTAAAGCCTCCTGGATTGGCTTTTTGGGAGTTGTGAAGTTTTGGACTCATTTTTTTGTCTTGTCGTCTCATGTTTCTAGTTTTGATTTGTTTGTTTTCTTTGCTGGGGTTTATAGCTTCTTTGGCGTAGTGCCTGGTCTTTGGGAATGGACCAGAGTCTTGGTTATCACCCGTAGGCTCTCCAGATATTGGCACACAGAGAAAACCAATTGAGAGCAGCAACTATGTCACTTTGGCTATTGTAGTTAAGCCAGTGACAACAATAGCATCAATAGTGGATATTGACAAACTCTAAGAACCACTCATAAACCACCCTTAACCAAAGCAGAGATGTCTATGATTTTAGTGTAGACATTTAGGTAACCCAGACATTGACCATAGTACATCAGACGACTAGTTTCTGCTGGATGTAGGCAGCATTGCAAGAACTCGAGAAGACCAATGGTCTTAATGCCATCTTCTTCAGAGCTACTTTCTGAAAGTTACACCCACCAAGCCTGACCTCCCACAACTGAATACAGGGCCTATGATCTTCCTAGCCTGAGTTTAAATTTCTCAGGGGATCTCAGGAAATCTCTGTCTAGCCCTCACTGTCTCTAAGTCTATCTCCCAAAGATGTCTCTAACCTGGTCTCTGTGGGAGTGCAACACTTCAGTGTTAGAGTGAAACTCTCCTCTGGAGTGTTAGTCTCATCATGAATCAGGTTGGCTTGTTAGTTATCACCTGTCCCACCTTCTGCCGAGGAGAAACAAGGTGCAGAAGTGGCCAGGATTTGGTAGTTTTGCCATTCTTCTCCTGTCCCACTCTGATTGGCTGTGGTGGAACGGGGCTTCTCCCATCCTCTCCCATATGGGTCATGGCATGAGGTGCCCAGTATGGGCAGTGGTGTGGTAGGCAGGTGGGACCTCTTCAGTAGCCCTTTGCTGCATGAGTTGCAGTGCGGGTTGCCCAGTGTTGGAGCTGACATGGGCAGGCAGATTGGGCCCTCTTCTGTCATCCTCTGCCACATGGGTCCAGAGTTACTGAGTTTCAGTCTTCTACAAATGGACATCCAGTTCTCTCAGCACCATTTGTTAAAGAGGTTCTCTTTCATCTACTGCATAGTTTTGATTGCTTTGTCCAGAATCAGACGGTTGTTGTAGTCTTGTTTCTGTATACTTTTCTGTTCCACTGACCTATGCGTCTGTTTTTGTAATGGTGTTTTTGTTACTATGGCTTTGTAGTATAATTTTAAATTGGATGTCGTGATGCCTCCAGCCTCTCTTTTTGCTTCAGATTGTTTTGGCTATTTTGAGTCTATTGTGTTTTTATATGAATTTTAGGATTTTTTTTCTAGTAGTGTTGTGAAGAATGTCATTAATATCTAAATGAGGATTGCATTGAGCAGATTGCTTTTGATAATATGGCCATTTTAACAGTATTAATTCTGCCAAACTATGAACGCAGGAGATCATTCCATTTTCTAGTGTCATCTTCAGTTTCTTTCTTCAGTGTTTTAAAATTTTCATTGTTGAAATCTTTTACCTCCTTGGTTAGATTGATCCCTAGGTATTTTATTTTATTTTTTGAAGCTATTGTGAATGAAATTGTTTTCTTGATTTCTTTCTCAGCTAGTTCATTAGTAGTATATAGAAAAGCTATTAACTTTTTAACGTTATTTTATATCTCGCTACTTTGTGTATTCTTTTATTAGTTCTAAAAGTCTTTTGGTGGCATCTTTAGGTCTTCTAAGTATAAAAACATTATATTGTCTTCAAATAAGGACAATTTGACTTCCTTTTCTGTTTGTATCCATTTTATTTATTTCTCTCCCTAGTCATTCTAGTTAAAATTTCAAAGTACTATATTTAATAAAAGTGTTAAGAATGGACATCATCGCCTTGTTTCTGATTTTTAGAAGAAATGCTTTCAGTTTTTCCCCAATCAGAATGATATTGGCCAAGAATTTGTTGTATATGCTCTTTATTATATCGAGGCATTATCTTTCAATACCTAGATTCTTTGAGGCTTTTATCAGGAAGGGATGCCAAATTTTGTCAAAGGCCTTTTCTGCATCAATTGAGATGGTCATGTGATTTTTATCCTTGATTTTATTTATATGGTGTATCATGTTTATTGATTTGCATATATTGAACCATCCTTGCATTTCTAGAATAAAACCAACTTGATCACAGTATATATCTTTTTAATATATCATTGAATTTGGTTTGCAAGTATTTTATTTAAGATTTTTTGCATCTTGTTCTACACTTTTTTGTTTTGTAATGTCCAGTTTTGATATCAGGGTGATGTTGGTCTCATAAAATGAGTTTGGAAACATTCTTTACCCTTCTATTTTATGGAATGACTTGAGGCACATTGGTGTTTGGTAAAATTCAACAGTGTTCCATCTGTTCCTGGGCTTTTCTTTGTTGGGAGACTTTTTATTACTTTTTCAATCTCATTGCTTTTATTGATCTGTTTAGGTTTTTAATGTACTCTTGGTTCAGTTTTGATAGGTTATTTATCTAGAAATTTATCCATTTTCTGAGGATTAAGCAATCTTGTTTCTCTTTTCTCAGAGCCAACTCTTTATTTTATTGATTCTGTGGATTGTTCTTTTGTCTGTATCTCATTAATTTCAATTCTAATCTTTATTATTGCTTTTCTTCTGTTGGGTTTGGCTTTGATTTGTTATTGTATTTCTAGGATGTCAAGATGCATCATTAAGTTATTAATTTGAGAGTTCTCTGGTTTTCTGGTGTAGGCATTCAGCTATAAAATTTCCCCTTAAAATTGCCTTTGCTGATCTGTTATGTTGTGTTTTCATTTTCACTTGACTACATGAGTTTTAAAATTTCCTCCTGATTTCTTCAATGACCCATTGATTATTCAAAGGTGAAATGTTCAATCTCCATATATTTGTGTTGATTCTGTGGTTTCTCTTGCTGTTGGTTTCTGGTTTTGTTCTATTATGATCTGATAAGATGAAAGAAATGATTTCTTTTTTTAAAGGCTTGCTTTCTGGTCTAATATGTGGTCTGTTTTGGAGAATGTCCCATGGGCTGCTGAGAAGAGTGTGCATTCTGTAGTTGTTGGAAAAAATATTTTCTAAATATCTGTTAAATCCATTTGGTTTATGTTACAGTTTATCTCTGATTTTTTTTTGCTGACTTTTTCTCTGGATGGCGTATGTACTGTTGAGACTAGGGTACCAAAGTCACTCAATACTGTATTGTTTTGAGACCTACATGTGCCTTTTTGTAGTATAGTATTGTTTTATGAAATTGAGTGCACCAAATTTTGTGCATGTCTATTTGTAATTGTTCTATCTTCTTGGTGAATTGTTTCCTTTACCAATATGTAGTGGTCTTCTCTTTCTCACCTAGGCAATTTTGTCTTGATATAAGCTTTGTCAGATATGAATTTAGAGCTACTTCTGCTTGCTTTCAGGTTACGTTAGCATAGAATATTGTTCTGTCTTTTCACTTTCACTCTGTGGATGTCTTTACTAGGGAAGTGTGTTTCTTAGAGGCAGAAAAGAGTTAGGTATTGTTTTTTTTTTAATCCAATCTGGCAGCCATCGTTGGAATCCTTCCCTATGTCTTCAGTTCTCTGGAAGTCCCTGTAAGTCTGCTGTTTTCAGAAATGTTTACACTGTACCACAGAGTGTATGTCTTCTGGACCATTGTTGCTCCCTTCTCTGGAAATGACAGCTTGAGGAAATAGAAGTTTTCTGTCAGTTGGTGTGACACCCACCCACCCTGAACTATGTACTATCATCCAGCTTTTCAAGCATGGGCTGTTGATGGCTTGACTGTACAAAGGGTGCAGTCTAAGATGAGGTTTATCTTTGCTCCTGCTGTAATGTTTTCCCAGTGCAGGGCCAGGTCAAATAGTGACTAGATCTATTGATTGTCCTATGGAATCCATGGATCCCTGAGCTGTGCTTTACAATTCACAATGCACAAGAATCTCCCTGTTAGTCCAACATCAAGTGGACTCTCAGTACATAATTTATGACTGGTCAGAGATTAACAAAGACTAACCAGTGTGCTGACTTATACATATACTGGTGATAAGTCACTAACTTCAGAGTGGCAGGGTATCCAGGCTCAGTTCTTGGTTGGGTCTCCTTTGAGTAGTATTCATCAACAGGGAACAGACTGTAGGCCACTCATATTAGATACTCCCAGGACCACTTGATAACATGAAGATTCCCAGGCCCCACCAATGGGGCTTGTGGCTTAAGTAGGTCTAGGGTGAAGTCTAGGAATATTTACCTTAAGCAACATCTTAGTCATCATTGTTATCAGTTGGTGAAGGTAGAGAGTCCCAGGCTTCTGGAGCCACTGCCTTATGCTGGATTAACAGCTTAACTGGGGGTTACTTATGTTCCCTGATATGTTATTTTTTTTGGCCCTTAACCTATGACAAAAATATAATAAAGTATGAATTAGTTGACAACCTTCAAAAATTAGGATTTAAAAAAATCTAGAGGCAGAGAAGAGATGAAGTGGAAACTTATATAACAAGAAAAAGCTGCTGCTACCTGACATACCTGCAGAGGGGAGCACCGGGAAGGAACAGCCAAAATGCCCTGTAAAAACCTCCTGAGAATTCCAGACCAGGAGCCCCCAGTCTGTGATGTGTCAGGGGTGAGGATAGTGGGTTTGGCAGAAAGTCAATAACAGAACAATTATCTCTGTGCAGAGCTAGGAAATCTATTCTGTATAGATATCAAAATGGACAGCACCAGATTTCAGAAGGAAGGGGTGAGGTGCAGGGATAAGGGAAGAAGTAGAAGGTTGTCCTCAACCAGGGCCCCCAAGTCCTTCTCATTTTGTTTTCTAGGATGTTGCAGCCAAGCTGCGTCCTCAGGTAGGACAGTGAAGGATTTTACACAACATAAATGAGAAGGCCTCTGGAGAAAGAATCCCTTGACCACCTGCAGAGAAGCCCAGTACGGAATGAGCACAACCCCTCAGTGAGGGTTCCATCTGGCCTTTCAGGTCCTCCCTCTTGGATATGAGTATATGTCCAGGGAAGGCCAGAACTTTGAAGGGAAAAAAACCCTTTACTATGAATGTGAGAGAACCAACTGAGAAAGTAGAAGAAAGAAATGCTTAGGAACTGTGGCTGTAAGAATCAGAAGAAATTACAATGAAAATGTAGACTTCTCATTCTCAGAAAGATAAGAAAACCTATTCCATTCAGAAACCAAGAGCGAATGGTAGCAGAAAAGGAACCAGGGAAATAGAATGAACTGTTAGAAATTATAAGTGTAATATTGTCTTAGGCACTTTCCTGTCTCTGAACAAAATACCTACCATCCACAATTTAGAGGAAGAAAGGTTTATTTTGGTTCAGAGTTTCATCCATGTTTGGTTGACTCCAAGGCAGAAACAGGATGGCAAATGTTCATGCTCAACCCACAGGAGCAATGAAGCTAACAGAAAAGGGACGAGCCAACGGCAGGAATGCATACTTCCAGGTCATGCCCCAGTGACCCACTTCCAACTAGGCTTTACTTCCTAACACCACCTTTTGTTTTGTTTTGAGACAGGGGCCTCACCGTGTAGTTCAGACTGGTCTTGAATTCACTGTGTAGACCAGGCTGGCCTCGAACTTGTGGTGGTCCTCCTGCCTCAGCCTCCCAAGTGCTGGGATTACAGGTGTGTGCAACCATGGCTAGCCTAACAACACACTGAACTACTGTATTCATCAATGGATGAATCCATATACTCATGATCAAATCCCCTTCAACACATAAGCGAAATTTGGGAGATATTTTAGATCTAAACCATGACATTCTGCTGATGGGTCTCTGAAGACCCATATCTGTCATGTTATGCAAAATATATTTAGTCCATCTCTAAGAGTCACTAAAGTCTTAACAGTTCAGCATTAATGAAGAGTCCAAGTATAAACTCTCCTCTGAGACTCAAGGCAAACTCTTAACTGTGAGCCCCATAAAAATAAGAAAGATAAATGCTTCCAACATACAAAGGGCACAGGATAAACATTCGCATTTCAAAATGGAGGAACAGGGGAAAAGGAAGGAATCAGAGTAAAACGAGACCAAAACCCAGAAAGGAAAACATGAAATCCTCTGGTTCCATGTCCAGCACTTGAGGCAAGTTAAGGCAAGATGTGAGTTATGACAATGGCTCGGGTAGCCCTGTGTCTATGGAACTGCCAGCTGTAACCCACATGGCCTCTCTTTTAGGGTGCTCTGCTCACTGCCTAGAGCTTTTTTCAGCAGACATTCCATGTTACTGGCATCTCCAAACCTTTCTAAACTCCTTCACAACTAGTTCCAAAGGTCACATGATCAGGTATAGTCAAAGCAATAACCTCACTTCTCTGATACCAAAATCTGTCTTAGTCACCATCTTCTAGCTGGGACAAGATACCTGACACGCACGACCTTAAGGAAGAAAGGTTTATTTTGGTTTGTAGTTTCAGTCCATGGTCAGAAACACAACTGCAGGGAGTCATGGTGGAAGAAAATGTGCTCGACACATAGTAGCAAGGAAGCAGAGTAAGAAGAAAGGAACCAGGAATAAGAAAGCACTCTTCTAGGCCATAAACCCAGTGACCCACCTTTAACCAGGCTCTACCTCCTAACAGTATATTTAGCTACTGTACTCATCTGTGAATGAATTCACTGATGAGTATAGCACCCCCATGATCCAGTCATCTTCCACGTATATACATGAGAGATTTGGGGGACATTTTAGATTTAAGCCATAACAGATGCTCTTCAATAGTATCCATAGAATTGGAAAATAATGACCCTGGAAAGAAATCACAGAAAGTAGACAATAATAAAAAAGAGAAATGAAAAATATTAAAACATGGCAAAAGGAAGAATGAACCTAGGAGTCCAATACCTGCCTAATAAGAATTCCAAGAAAGAAGAAGAAAAATTCCAACAAAAAATGAAGAAAATTATTAAAGATATAATTCAAGAAATGGGACTGAAGGACACAAACCACTCTAATAAAAAAGGTCCAACTGAAAAAAAGAATGATTGTGGTAGTATCTGTAGTTATAAAACCTCATGCATATTGATTACTCCCTACATGCCAAGTCCTATTCTACAGGCTGTGATGTATCATCTCATCAGTTTGCACAGCCACTTTGCAGCAAAAGTTGTCCTATTCTTATTTATAGAGGCATGATGAGATCCACTTATACATCCAAAGTCACATGACCAGAAGTGACATCACCAGGCTTTAGACTCTGGTAGTCTAATTGACATCTCTTCATATCACTGTGAAATGTCAGCATACCACACATGAAAGGAAGACCCTAAGGTTTTCAGAGAAAAAAACAGGACACATACAAAACTAGAATGAGCCCGACAATCTAAAATTTACTTGTGGCAACCCTGGATACAGAAAATGGCTCTGAAATTCTGAGGACCAGTCATTTCCAGTGCAGAAATCTATACCAGCCCAATTCCTAATCAAGTATGAGAATAAAGACAACTGAGACATGTAAGCCTTCAAAAAATGTATCTCCCAAACAGCCTTTTAGTAAGTTTCCAGAGATATGTTCCAATAAAATGAAAACTGAGGAAAGCATGAAATCTAGAAAATAGGGATCCTTCTTAGGAGAAAGTTGTGGGGAAACCCCAGCACAGTAATGGTAAACTTTTTAGAGCATTCAGTGTGGCAAACAAACCACTGCAGCATTCAGGCCACAGTGCACGGCCACTGCCTGAGGGCACCAGCTGGTTCCTGCAGAGCTGGAGAGGGTGAGGGGCTTGATCCCACCCAAGAGGGGGACATGGTGGTACTCGGAAAGATAGGTGTGATAGGAGCTAAACAAATCTCTGAACCAAAATCCTCTCCTGTGAATCCAAAGAATAAATATATCATGTTTGGAATAACTAGACTAAGAAAGAAACAATAAGTGTGATAGTTAACTGTGGTACCAATTTGAACAAGAAACACCTAGAAATTGGTTTAGTACAGTTCTGAGGGTGTGTGGATGATTGACTAATTGAAGATGGAAGACCCACCCTGGGTGTGAGTGGCAACAGCCAATAGACCAGCAGATTGGATGGAATAAAAAGGGAAAGAAGAAGGAGGTCTTAACTCCTGCCTCTTTGGAGGAGCTCCATTCTTCGCCATCGCCTTTGGACATCTGTCTCCAAGCTGCCAGCACAGATACTTCGGCCTCCCTGTGCAGACTCTTCAGCCTTCCTGTGCACACCCTTCACCTTTCTGATATAAATGTACCCAGGACTCTGCAGTGAGCTCCAGCCCTTCAACTGTTGACTGGATTCTTCAGATCTCCAATAAGAAAGTCCTTGTGCACTCTTCCACAGACTGACTCTGCAGGCAGCCATTGCAAACCTACCTTGTGAATCCTTATATATATCATTAATATGTGTTATAATAAATGTATTCCTCTTGTGAATCCTAACCAATAGACATTTTGGTACCAGAAAAGGGGGGGTCATTGCTATATGCTACCTGATCATGTGCTTCAGAAGCATTTAGAACTGGCTTGCAGGAGGAGTTTGGAAAGGTTTAGAGATGCTGGCTAGAGAAGCAGTCCTAGAATACTGATGAGAGATTCTGGTCAGAGCTCAGAAGACCAGAATGTCGACAGTAATGCAGTCAGTAAAGACTAGGCTCAAGAGGTTTCAGCTGGAAAGGACCCCACTGCCAGTTGGACTCCCAGTCATGTGTGTTATGATCTGGCAGATTTGTCTGCATTTTTCTCATGTCCTAAAACTTTGCAGGGGACTGAGATTAGGGGCAGGGGACTAATTAATCTGGCAGAGGAAATTTCAAGGCAGCCTAATATGGAGGCTATAGTATGGGTATTGTTGGGAGCTTTTAGCCAGATCTTGAAAATCGAGAGGAAATGGCATAGATGAATGACTTTAAAAGTTTTGAGTTTGGCCCAAAAGAAAACTCCAGTGATTTGGGGGCTTACAAAGATGGACCAGAGGAGAACTTGGTTGCTGACAAGATTGGTATTAAAAAGAAGCCATGTATAGTGGTACCTCAGTTCACGAACACTTTTGTTTGCAAACAATTTGGTTCACAAACAAAACTGTTTAGCAAAATTTTATTTTTGTTTGCAAAGTCTACAACAGGTGACAAATATAACAGTGGCCATCTTTCCCACACAAATACAAACATGGCCATCTTTTCCAAAATTGTAAAATAAATTTTAAGTTCATGAACTGAGGCACCACGGTACTTTGGTACATGACAATAAGAAAAATTCCCTAAGAGAAAGTGAGGAAGCAGCAAGGCTCTACCCTTTGCAGGATTAAACTGCAAATGTGAAAGACTTTGCTTTGAGAAGGGAGCCTCAGGGTGACATGCTCTAGAATGGTAGCAACCTAGGGACTGTGAATGGATTCACTAGGATTCTGTTCACTGTGCTCAGCCATCCAGATACTCAGAGGCCTCTGCAACTACCAGCAAGATGCAGAAGCCGCAACTACTCATAGGGTTGGCAGCAGACCATGGTGTCATCTGTGTTGTGCTGGCTTTAGGTTCATGCAGAATGCAAGAGCTGTGGGGTCAGGGAGGTGTCCACTCAGATATCACGAGAGGGCCTGGGGGGCCAGGCAGTGTGCTCCTGAAAGGGCAGTGAGTGAAACTACAGGGGTAAAGCCAGTGCAGTTGAGACCCCAGGGTGTTGGAAAATCCAGGAATGTGGAACATCTGAGGAAAGCTGCAAGGAATGAGCAAAGCCAGCCCAAGAGATAAGTCATGAGGGCTACAACCATCACAGGCAACCCTGAGAGGGTGGAGCTGTGCAAGCCCTTTGGAGTTCACATCTTGGCACAGATCACCCCAGGTGCTGGACATGAAACTATAGTATTTAATGTTTGCCCTGCTGGATTTTGGTCTTGCTTGGGCTCCATTCCTTTCTATCCCTTATTTCTCCCTTTTGGAATGGTAATGTTCACCTTGTGCGTTTGTATGTCTGCAGTGTTTAATTTTTGATCTTTATAGGGGCTCATAGGTAAGAATTTGCCTTGAATCTCAGTGACTTTAGACTTGGATTTTTTAGCAATGCTGAAACTCTATGGACTTTGGCAACTCTTAGAGATGGACTAAATGGATTTTTCATAAAGGAATATGCATGAGTCTTTTGGGAGCCAAGGATGGAATGTTGTGTTTTTTATCTAGATGCCCTCACCCTAAGCCTCATGTGGTTATAGGTGGGTTTTTGGGAGGTGATTGGACCATGGGGGTGTGCTACCCATCAGTGGATTAGCTAACTGGTGAGTTTACACCTGGGTGTGATGTTGGGAAGTGAAACCTGATAGGAAGATGTAGGTCACTGTGGGCATGGCCTGGAAGGGTATATCTCTCCCCTCCTCCCTTGATCTTGTTCTGCTTCTGCTGCCATGCCGTGAGCTGTTTCTGCTCTGTGATGCCCCTCTGCCATGCTGCCCTGCACTGGAGCCAGCTATGGACTGAAACCTCTACAAATTGTGAGTCAAAATAAACCTCTCCTCCTTTAATTTGTGGGTATCAGTTATTTTATCCTAGCAATGAGAAAGTAACTGAGATAGTAAGTATAATTTTTAGTGATATGGCAAAAAATACTAGAAAGAAACAAAACAGAAGGGTTGTAAGTGTTGGTTATCAAGAATGAGAATGGTGTTTGGAGAGGGCTGGGGCAAGGACTGCTGTTACTGTAAGCTTTTGATTTTTAAACTATGCATCTCCATTAAGTTGATTAAGAGAAGTATAATGACTTTTTGCCTAAAAGCTGCATTTCCTGAAAAATCCAGAGAACACTAGAAAAACTAGAAAATCAGGCAATTCCAGGCTGCCATCTTGCATGGTTGTGTCAGACGGCCCCGTAGCTGCTGATTCTTTGGCATGGGAGCTGCCCTGCCAAGTCTGCACTGTCACGCACAGGCCAGCTTTCCTCATTTCCTTTACCTCTGTTCTTTACAAGTAACTGAGTGTGTGACCTGCTGATGAATGACTTGCCTGTGACCCCTTGTCACCTGTCTGCCTGCCGAGGTTGTTGTGTGGCAGATCCTTTAGCTGTGGGAACAGGCTCTTAGGAGTCAAAGCTGAGGTTGATATCAACAATTTCCTTTACTGGGGTCCCTTTCCATACCTCAGAGTAGCTTTTTGCTAAATCGCACAGTCTTTAGAAAGCCCCAAGCAGTGGACTGTGTAAATGGGATTAACACTCATTTAGTCAAATCCCACTTTGAGACGCTCAGTTTGCAGGCACATGCATTGAAGCCCGTTACTTGAACGGGACTCACCTCCATGGAGCAGATGTCAAATGGCCCTCTGCTGTGTTTCCAGGAGCTTCCCCTGCAGCAATCCAGCAGGGTGGCGAGGACGATAGCATGTAGTCAGAGCGCTATCAGTAGGAATTATGAAAAGTGCATTTCATGCCCCCAGGAGACAACACTCTGGTTTTAGTGAGATGCTGCTCAGAACTGTGATCTCTCGGCATGTCGTTTAAGTGATGAGTGTCATCTCCCTAAGAGGAGCAGAGCTCATGGAGCTTAGATCAAGGTGGGCCTGCATTCAAAACAACAGCAGGATTCTTTCTTGTTGAGAGCAATTGTATAAAAGAGCGGCCGTGGGAAAGCCAATTCTGTATCTGTGAGTCCCCATCTCGAGGTATTAGCAGGTTGGGGATCAGCGCATTCATTTCTCCTTCTTTCAGATCCTTTGTCAAGAACACTGGGATAGTTTCAGACATGAGGCAACCTGGATGGACTTTTCAAAACATAGGCCCTTCCTTTAATAACTATGTTGCAACCAACCATCCCACATGGACCTACGTTTTCATTTTAGGAAGTGTCAGATGCAGGAACCACTGTGGAAAAGAAATCTAAAAGCTAGCAATTGGAACCCGCAGCCTCCAGCATTCCAGCAGTGAACAGGGAAGGCCAGGATTGGCAAGCCGTCCGTCAGGGTCCTGGAGGGGACTGCGTCCATTAGTGTCCTGCACTCGTGGTATGTTTCCTGGCACAGCGGGAGAGCAAGAAATTCCAACCAATGTTAAAACACAGCCAGAGGGTTTGTTAAATTCAATATATTTCAAATGAACTTTTCCGCAGTTATGACTTGTGTCCCTGGTTTAATGTTTACTTCGGTGACTGATCACATCCACCTAGGAAGTTTTTTTTTTCTTTTCTTCTAAGGAGGGGCTACTTTTGCACCATGACTGACCCTTCGGGGTTGTAGGTATGGATTTTCCCAGTTTCACCTTCACTTAGGATGTGTTTTGCAGCTGCTGATTGTTGCCTTTCTGAGACCTACTCAAACATTTTAACTCATCTTAAAGACAGCAGAAGGCAAAACTGAGGGAGGACTTCTGGACTTACTAAAATTAGTCCAGTTCTGTTTGGAAGCACTGACAAGGAATTTGTATGTGGATGAACTAAATAGATGGGTATGGTACTAATCTATGTTAAGTCCTGTGTAATGGAGTACGCAGCAAAGGAGACGATAAGATGTGTAAAACCACAGTGTGAGTCAGGACTCATACTATGGTACTCTTGTTCTTATTGGTTTTAGTTATTGTTTTTCAGGTCTCATAAGGCTATTCTTTATTTGACAATTGATCCACATGTTGAATGGCACATTTATTTAGGGTTTTTTTTCCAATTTTTATTTTTTTATTATATTGTGTTTACAATACATAATGATTACACTGATTGCTTTTCTCATGGGGAGTTAGTACATGGCTTTTTGTTTTATTTTTATAAAATGATCACCAGTATGAAATATTTCAAAGGGTCTGATGACATGAAAAGCTATGGTGTGGGTGGAGTTCACTCCTCCCTGGAAAACACCACCCAATTATTTGTTATTTTCCAGGGTTTCCCGTGGGCCACCTGCGGCAGCAGCAGCAGTGGGTGTAGGCCTTGTTTACATTTAGATATAGATGCTCCCTGCCTGTCCCAGACCTAATGAGGAGACTTTCTGCAGAAGCAGCGGGAATGTGTATTTGGAATGATTCTTGTGCAGTTTTGGCAATCTCTGCAAACTTCCTAACTTCTCAAATCCTGTGATACTTTGCTATAAAAATAATATAACATTAACGGTAAAGGGCTGGGGTGGAGCTCAGTGTTAGAGCACTTTCCTAGCTTGTGAGAGGTCCTGGTTTTGATTCCTGGGACAACAAGAATAAGAAAAGATGTAAAGGTAAGTTTGAGGCATTCAAGAACTTCTGGTTTGGTTGACAGAGCCACAGGGTCAACATGTCATTGATCATTGACTGCTAAATGATTTGAACCCTAAAGCCATTTAAATGCCTAAACACATGTATTTGTTTCTAGTGAATGCTTTGTTTTTGACTTCACTGCAAGTGACATCAAATTACTTATTTAATCTACTTTAAACTCATTTTTGATTTTCTCATTAAAGAAATCACTGGTGGAAAGAGTTGAATTTTAATCCTCATCTTCACTTAATATGAAGGCCAAGGACACGAGGGTCACTTTTACACATAAACATTTTTCTAAAATCTAGATAATTTAAATATTTTCATAGACAAATGTACTACAACCTTTCAGAAGAGAAACTCAAGTGCACACTGAGATCTAAGTGGAAAAGCAGATAAAATCTGAAGCTCAGATGAAGAAATAAAAATATCAGAATGGTGGGAACAGCTCAAGATTCTTCAGCACTTGTTCTCTGCATCCTCTTCCCCCGTTTTTTCCTCCCTATCTCTTTGAACCAGAAAGATGTTAGAGGATAAAAATGTTGGAGGTAGAAGAAAAGAAGATGCAAGAAGAGAAAGTGAGAGGTTTGGGTGGAGAAAAAGAGGTCAGTGCTTTTGTGGGGCACAGTTCTCATTCCTCCAAAATGCAGAGCGGTTCTATTACTGGACGACCAGAACCTCATCATCCTTGCCGTGTCTCCTGAGTGCCGATGACATGAATCCTCCCATAGTGTTTTCAGTCCCCTTTTCTGCTGCCTTCATAGATGCTGGATTGCTCTGCATTAGAACCAAATTAGATGAGTGGAAGCCATTTCCTGAAAATGAGAGAGAACCTCCTTTCACAGAATCCAAGCTCATAACATAATGTTTACACATCCAGTTAACCACCAAATAACCCATAGAGACTTCAGGTTCATAAACAGACTTCTGTGCTTCTACTTGATAGATTCTTGCCTTTCCATTTTATCTATGTGGTCTTTTTCCTAAAAATAACAAATATCTAAAAACTGACCATGCGTTACTACATAATAGGGTCATATGAGGGATGTTTTCACAATGGATGGAGGGGCTCACAAAACAAATATTGGGAGCAGGAGAGATAATGGTTGGCTAAGGCTACTTGGAAAAAATAGGTATGACTCACATGTTGGCTTTATTTAAAAAAAAACAGGTTATTTAGTAGGAGTTGAAAGAAAGAGTACATAATTAGTTACAAAAATCTCAAGACATATTTAATAATATATCTATGCAATGAAACCTTTTATTTAGCAAACACTAGTCATAATTGCCCCTGTTGGAGTTTGTCATAACAATTTTATAAAGTACATTATTAACTTTCATGACAGCCTGTGAAGTTACTATTATTCTTTTTCTACAGATGAAGAAACCAGTAGTAGAGAGGTCACGTGACTTGCTTTAACTCACCTAGCTAGTTATTTGCAGAAGCGTGCTTGTCAGACTAATCTTAAGACTTTCCCTGTCATATCCATCACATTTCTAGAAAGAAAATCAATGAGCATAGTAGAAAGAATGTTTTTTTAAATTTTTTATCAAGTTATTGTGGCTTAAACAAGGGGTGTAGCAAAACTTTAACATGCAGAAATGCATACTTTTTAAAACCATGTATTATTGTTTTTTATCTTAGTATCTACTGCCTGGTATTGTGACAACCCAATAAAAATCCCAGCCAGAAGAAAGACTTGTATATTTTTGAATATTAATCCACTGAGATCACTACCTAATTGAGGGAAAACACATAATGAAAGTGCCTGATCTTTTTTCCCCTTTTTGTAATGAGTCATCATGATTCCTTAAAATAGAAGATAAATGTTTCCTAATTGAGGGTGTAGATAATGGTGTGTGTAATAGGGTGCCATCAGGGACGAAGGACAAGAATAAACAGTTCGATTTCCCAAGAAGAAAAGCATCATCGTCTGTCTAGTTTTGTTCATTTCTCATACTGTAAACTTATTTAACTGGTAAGAGAGGCACTTCCAAGTTAATGAATGTACACCCCGAACTGGGATTCAGCATGGCAGTCACTTAGCATTGTCAGAGCTAAGTGTAAGCAGTGAGCTCCAGTGAGTCAGAGCCCGCAGGTTGGAAGGACACTTGAGCCAAGCACAGAGCTCCCTGTTGAGAGCTGCCTGCCTCCCAAGGGTGGCTGCAGTCTGCACTCGTAAGCACAACGCTTCCCAGAAGAACCTCCTTCTTTTTCTTCCCAAGTCCACATCTCCTCTTTTGTTCTTTGCCTCAGTTCATGGCACTGCAATCTGTAGGATCTGGATGTTCCATATGCTTTTTTTATCCCCTGTTCCCAGACTCCAGCGCATTGCCAGATATGAGCTCAGCACTCAGGCAGAGTCTATCATCCGCTCTTCAGTGCCAGCACCTCTACTCTCCCTTACCTTGTTCTTAGGCTCCCACGTTCCTCACCTGTTTGAGGGTGTAGGAAGTTCTACCCCTCACTTTTGATCCTGCACTGTTGTACCCCTCCATTCCCTGGGAGGTCAGGTTTGTGGTAGCTCTTGCTCCAACCCATTTTTCCCACAACATCTTTGACCACGGACTGTTTACCAAGAAGTTTCTCAACACTACAGATGTCAGTGGGTAGGACCGATTTCCCTTTGTGGAGCTCATAAGCCACTGAGTTTTCGCCTTTCCCTTTTGCGTATTTGTAATGCATAAAAGCCAAAGCGATGTAAGTCCATTGTTTTCAAAATGACATTCTAAAAGAATGTAAAATTAAAACATGAAAGCCTTATGTATTGTTTTAGCCATTTTTGTAAGTATGTGTTATATACATTGTTTTATGGTGTTTAGCAATTTCCTCTTTAAATCTTAGATTTCTTTTCATGGCAGCATATATCGATCCATCTATTTTCCTCTGTTTACTATGTAACATTTCAATATATTCGATGATTAGTGAAAGCAATCAATACATGCATAGAATAATCCACTAAATGTAGTCATTCATTCAACAAATATTTATTGAGTATCTTCAGCATGCCATGCACTGTTGCTGGTGGTGGAGATAAAGAAGTATTGATGGAGCCGATATCCCGTCAGGAAGAGGAGAACAACACAGAGATAACTTGTTAAGTACATAGTGTGTCAGGTAGAGGACAATAGTGCGGGGGCAGTGAGAAGAGGAGTGCAGAGGTTACTATTTTACATAATCAGTCAGGGAGGGTCCCCTGGTAATGGTACCTTCGAGGAGAGAAATCAAGGAAGCAAATAGCTAAGTGGACAAATCGGGAAAGATTGTTCCAGGCAAAGTATTGACATTCTGGTAAATGACTAATAACTAGCTCTCTGGAAAAAAAGCACCTCCCCCTTTTTTTTTTCAAAATTCACTGATCCTCATAGTATAATTGTGCCCACCATGGCTGATTTCTACCCACTACACAAGGTCACTGAATATGCAGCAGGGGAGAGACACTCATAATCATCTCTGTGAGCCAGACTGAGTGGATGCAAATCAGATTCAGTGTGGCACTGAGGTAGAGGGGTACGTGGTATGCCCGGGGACAGTGGAAGGGCCATGTGGTGGGTGCAGACTGAGCAAGGGGGAGAGAAGTAAATGAATTTAAAAAGGCAGCCTGGGGCTGAGTCAAACAAGCCACTCTCCGAAGGACAGATACTGTATGAGGCACCTCAGTAGTCACACTCGTAGACAGCAAGTAGAGTGGTGGTTGACAGGGGCGAGTGCAAGGGGGAAAGGGAGAGAGGATTAACGAGTACAGAGTTTCAGATCTGCAAAATATATTTCACAACACCACTTAACAGCATTTAATATATTTAATGCCACTGGACTGTCCACTTAAAAATAGTTAAGATGGTAAGTTTTATGCTATGCATTAAAAAAAATCACAATTAAAATTTTAAAAAGCAGCTTGGGGCCTTGCCTTACAGGAATCTGTAGGCCTTTGTAAATACTTTGGTTCCCTTTTGTAATATGGAAAGACTTGAAGAAATTTTGGGTGAATGTTATACATTTTGGTCCTTATTTACCCTTCAGTTTCTCATACCATAGAAACAATGTGTTATTTAAACAGGTGTGTCTGATTTATTTCACTTAAGAGTATGGTCTCCAGATGCATTCATTTGCCTAGAAATGTCTCAAATTTATCTCTCTTTATAGCAGAGTAGTACTCCATTGTATAAAAAATACCACACATCTTCTTTATGCACTCATCAATTGCTGGGCATTTGGGCTGTTTCCAATTTGGTTATTACAAATTGTACTACTATAAACATGGGTGTGCATATATGGCTGTGTTGTGATGTTTTAATTATTTCTGGAAGATACCAAGAAGCGAAATAGCTGGGTCAATGAAGGGAGAACAAGGGAGGTGGGAGGGAGAAAGGAAGGAAGGAAAAGGAATAAAAAAGAGAGACTAGAAGGGAAAAAATGGAAATAGAGCTTTTGTAAATGAGGAGGAGAAGAGGGGTTGAAAGGAGGGGAGGGAACTGGAGAAAAGAGAAAAATCAAGATGTACAGATACAAATTCCCTATGATGAATATGATCATTATGTATATCTAAAACATACCAATAAAATTAATTAAGAAAAGAAATTTTAGGTGAAGACCGACTTGATCTGGCTTGCATTAATGAAGTCTTGTAGAGACTATAGGGGCACATCAGCCATTTTTAAAATTACTACAATGAATACCTGAGGCTGAGTGGTTTATAAAGAAGAGAGTTTATTTAGCTCAAAGTTCTGGAGGATTAAGGGCATGCTGTTGGGTCATCTCAGTTCCGGTGAGGATGCCATGGTGAATGGTATCAGGGTGGGAGTGTGTATGTGTGAGAGAGAGATCACTCGGTACACAGGAAGCCAGATTGAGATACCAGAGACTGATTTGGGTTCCAGGAGAACTACATTAGTCCTATGGGAGGGCATAACCCTAATGACATAAGGACCTTTCACTAGGACCCTCCTCTTCAAAGTCCCACTACCTCTCCATGTAATCACACTGAGGGCCAAACTCCCAGCACACAAACCCTTGGGGGACGTACGTAAACCTCATCCCAGCCATAGCAGGGGGTGAAGAGCAGAGGCTGAGCACTAATAGGAAGCTATGACAATAACCCAGGAGAGAGGCACAGACAGCTTGGTCTCAGGGGTCAGTGGCAGAGATACAAGCTGTACAGAAGGATCTGAGAGAAAGAGAGGGAGACAAAGAGAGGGGACAGGGATGCCTCCAGGGCTCTTGGCATCAGAATGGGAAGGATAGTGTTGCTATTTAATGGAACTGCGAACATTGCAGGAGGAACAGATTTAGGGGAAGAAATCGGTTTCAATGTGGGAATTTTGAGGTCAAGATGCCCATTACATGTGCAAGCGGAGAGATGAATATGCAGTTGGACATACAAATCTGGCATTTTGGGGATGAGTTTTCTAAATGTGGGGATCATTAGCATGTGATGACTACTATCCATGTACAAACAAGGTGTAATATTCTTCTGTTGCTATCTTATGCAACTCTGAAATCAAATGATTAAATATAAACAAAATTATGATAGTAATAAAGTTCAAGTCACAACAGTATTATGACAGATGATGTTGTTTTTCTGAAACTGAATCAACCCTGACATTAGGTTTCCCAGTAGAAAGGCACATTTTCATGTCTTTCATTTGCTTGTTGTCTAATTGATCTATTAAACTTTTTTCTTTTGAACTCGATGAACTCCCACCCCCACTTGTACTTCACCCCTTGTTGCACTCCAGGATTGGAAATTGCAGCATGTTTGAAGGCCCCTGAGAATGACTGTGTAGAGAGAGAAGCAAAAGATCACTATTTATCTAACCAGCACCATTCTAACCACGCAAGAGTCAGCATCCCTATGAGATTCCATCTGGTCTCAGGTTCCTAGATTTTTCTCCTCTGCTGTTCTCCGTGCTGCTGCCATCTCACCCTTCCTAGAGCCCAGCTGGATTATAGCACTGCTCTACTTTGCTAACAGGCAATCAGCAGCCCCACTTCCAATCACACTGAGTCTCAGGTCATAGTTGGCATTTATGGTGCCACCCTCTCTGGTCCCAATCTCACTTGCCATGGAATGGGGAGGCATTTGTGAATGTGTCTCAAACAGTGCCTGCTCATATTTCAAAAACATGGGCTTCCTTCTACAAGCCCTTGGCCCATACCTGTTCTAGTTGTCCCAAGCTTATTTCTGCTTGCAGGAAACCTTTTACATGTATATTCTGGGGTCTGCGTGCCTGATGTTTCTCTTTGTACTGCACAACCTTGAATTCTGGCATCTCCAAATGTGACGTCCTGACTCCACATTCTGAAACTTTCTTTGCGTGTTGTATGGCTTTATCACATTTTTTTGTGTCCCCTGGGCCCTGGCCATAGGAGTAGGCTTATTCTTCCTCACTTTGGTATCCTGTGGAGATTTTCACCCAGCCTGACCCAGCCGAGTCTGCCTGACACTGCACACCTCAGTGTGCCTGGTGCTGTGCCACCTTCTCTTTACATTATGTAACTCATCCTCAAATGGTGTTTGAAATAGATGCTTCTTTTTTATCCTTTTCAGATTTTATTTTAAAGTTTTAAAATTATAATAGCAAATTTTTCCCAGCACAAATAGCACTCGTTTAAAAAAAGGGGCATGGGGGTGCGGGGAGCACAAGTATGTGATTTTCCTACTAAAAATAAAAGAAGGACAACTGTACAGACTTCTCCTCCCAGCTCCCGATGTGAAATCTAAGCACTAGCGTTAGATGTACTTATATACAAAAACACACACGCACAAAGATCTTGCTCTCTAAATCCACGTAGCAAATCAACTGCAATATGTCTTACTGTCCATTGCCTGTCCCTCCTCCCCATGTACTACTACTTTAGAAAGATTCAAAAGTAAAAAGAGATTGGGACATTGTTAAGTAGTTGGTAGTGGAGCTGGAACCCTACCAGACCAATCAAAGCCACGTCTTGTACAGAAGAAACAAAATACCAAGAAAAAAGAAGTCCTCTGAAGACACAATCCATCAAACTGTGTGGAAAAACCCACATTTCAAAATGGCACACCGAGGCACTTGGGTGACTGACTCCCTTTCCCCAAAAGTTTCTGCTCCCATTAACAAGATACTTTGTGGAAGACGTCGATCTTCCCCACTCCCACCCCATGGCTAGCTCCTAGCTGACTGGGAGACACCACAGTTTCTCCAACCAGCTGTCACTTGGCCTCATCCCCTTCCCTAAGTCAATGAGGCCAGAAGGGGAGGTTGGCTGAAGTGAGAAGGAACCCACCTTTGGACCCCTTGTTGCTCTTCACTGTGAGGCAGACAGCAGCCAGAGAGGGGTTTCACCACCTCACTTCTTCGCCTGCCGTTGGCGCTACCTCTCCCCTCCCTGCCAAAGGTTCTGATATGTTTACACAATGCTGCCCAACCTAAAGAAAACCTTAAGACATTCCTCCAAGCCCTTACAATTCCTGGGCTCCCTCTCTTCTAGTGAGAACAAACTGCTTTACCTGTTCTCTCCTTCCCCATCTACCTTCATAGCATCATTCCCCAACGAAACACAGAAACCCATCTGAATCCCAAACCCTGGAGGAGCAATAGCAAATCAACAAAGCGAAATACAAGTGCATCCTTGTTGTTACAGAGACGAGATTTTTTGTTGCTGTCCTTGCACAACTGGTTAAGGGAAAGGGAATTATTCCACAATTTCTCAGGTACCCAAAGTCTGTCTCTCATAAAGTCAGAATACGTGGAGCAAAAGATTGCAGAGGAGAATCAAGAGAAAAGAAAGGAGAAAAGTATTTACAGAGAGTAAGAGAAGAGTGTTCATAAGAGAAAGCTTCCTTGTCACTTCTTGCTGGCCCTCTTGGCACTGGCCTTGGCATTGGGCTTCACCGGTTTGGCCTTCTTGGGTGCGTTGCCTTGATTGGCTTGGCTCTGACACCCTTGGGTCTTGTGGTTTTCTAGGGTGGGTGTGGCAGTTGGCTTCTTCTTGGCCTTCGTGACCAGGGTGGCTTTAGGTTTCTTGCTTGGGGTTTTGGAGGCAGCCTTCTTGGGCTTGGCTGCTGTCTTTGTGTAGCCACCTTCTTGACCTTTTCAGTCTTTTTGAAGGCCACTGCCCTCTTGAGTTCATGGCTCTTAACGGGAGGACCTCAAGGCACTCACATCTTTGGTTTGCTTGAGGACACTGGTGGTCACCAGGCACTGGATGGACAACTTCATCTGGGAGTCTGGGTTCTCACGCACCTTGTAGAGGCTCTTGATATACTTCTGGACGGACTGGTGCGAGGAGCCAGCGTGGTTCTTCTTGGCCTGGATGGCAGCCAGGATCACGTCTGAGCACTCAGGTTGGTCTGTGGACTTCTCGGAGGCCTTGGTTGCTTGGGCTTAGCCACAGGAGTGGACATGGAGTTCTCAGTCATGGTGGTCTGCCTGATGCTGCTGTTGAAAGCACCTTCCCAAGGGCCAGGCCTTGTAGGAGGTACGTGCTGTCCGGCACCCGGCTGCCAGGCCTGCCTGGATGGACAGGGGGTTAGAGGATGTGTCGGGGATGCAGCCAGCTGGGGCCTCTCTCCTCCCTGGCATGGCTCTCGGTAGGGCTCACTGTGCTGGCTCTGTGTGGCCCGGTCCCACCGGTGCCAGTCTACCACTCGAGTCTGGCTGCCTGGCTCCTCGGTTCTGCCTCCTCCTTTTCTGCCTCCCATCTCCCATCTCCAAGTCTCAGTGCTTTGTAAAAATCCCTATTTTGCTTTAAATGGAGGCGATCCTTGCCCATGCTCAGACATTTGGTGAGCAGCCAAGGAGACAGCTGGGAAGGAATGTGAATGGGCAACCATTTTTTGTATTGGGGATGGAACCCAGGGACACTCTACCATTGAGGTCCCTACTCCCACATTTTTGGAGACACGATTTCACTAATAAATTGCCCAGGTTGCCTTAAACTTATAATCCTCCTGCCTTAGCTGCCTAAGTAGCCAAGATTATAGACATGTGCCACTCTGTCCAATGAATAGACAATTCTTTATGAGTATATGGTACTGAGAATTGAACCTAAACCCTTCAGACAGAACTGTATCTCTATCCCTTTTTAAAACTTTTATTTTGAGACAGAGTCTCACTAAATTGCTAAATGTCCAGGCTAGGCTTACACTAGGCTTACACTCCTGCCTCAGCCTCCCATAATGTTGGGAATAGACATGTGCCACCACGTTGGCTGAATAGGCAACTCTCATCCACCAGGCTTTACTATTGATGGTTGTGGACAGCCCTCCTGAATGAAAATCTACATGTAAGAATGAATGAATGAGTGAATAAATAAATGAATGATGAGTTGTACAAAGGGTACCAAAGAGTGAGGAACGTGTCATGAAAAGCAGCGTTCTTCATAGGAAACAGCACAATTGTGTGCAGAAGGAGCAGCTCTCTGGCACACTGAGCTGGTGTGACCCAACAGAGGTGGGTGAGCATGCTGTTAAAATGGGATGCAGAGGCCACAGGGCTGGGTCTAAGTTGCTAACAGCTCATGTCACAAGACGCTTCCTTGCACACTTGCATAGATCGCATATTCCATAGAATAGGAAGCTCTTCAGAAGTAATTTCTTTGCTTCTTGGAGAGAGCATCTTCATTTTGAGAGAATCAATAGCCTGAAAATGAATTTTAAAAGGGCTCCTTTAATAGTCAGTGTCATTTGGAGAAGGAGGAGAATCTCCTGTATCTAACCTAGAGATAAATAAATACAATCTGCAACTCTCTCTGTGTTTCATCCTCCCAGACTGCAAGTTATCAAACACTTAAATATTTAAAGCCTCAAATTAACTTCAAGATAACACTAAAATGCACCAATGTCCTTTACCCTGATAAGGAGCACGATGAATGATTTTAAATTAATGCCAAGTGTACATGCTCTGAATATATTAAGGCATCCTGGCAATTTGTATGCCTGGCTGAGCCCGTGTTTGTTCTCTCTGCAATTGAGGAGGATCGGTGCTCGTTAAACAATGCCGGGGACAAAACTGCACTGTGATTTCTGAACGTCACGGAGCAGGCAGGCTGCAACTCTGGCCTGCCCGACCCATCTGTGAGGCTGCCAGCTGCCTTTGAAGTCTCTTGTCGAGTAATCGCTAACATGTCTACTCCGCTTTGTACATTTCACAGTGCAGCCACATGCTAGGTAAGATCTGCTTCTCACAACCACCCTGGGCTGTAGGCAGGCAATAGATTACTAATTATTATTCTTTTCTGTGGTACAGGGATTGAACCAAGAGTCTTCATACTGAGTTATATCCCACGCCCTTTTATTTCAAGACGGGGTCTGGTAAATTGCCCGGGCTGGCTTCAAACTTGTAATCCTCCTGCATCAGCGTCCTGAATAGCTGGGATTATAGGCATGTGCTACCATGTCTACTACTAATTATCATCTTTTTATAAGTCAGGAAACTGAGGCGTAAAAAGGTTAAATACTTTACCAGGGCTGTGCGTTCTTTTGCCAGTTAATTACTTTATCCTTATGGAACATTTTAGATGTCAATGTGGTACAGCCTTTTAAAACTAAAATATGCATAACGTTTACCATTCAATTGCAGTTCTTGGTACTTACACTGTATATACTGACATACAGAAGTTCTTCTAGGAAAAAGGAAGCGAGAAAAAGGAAATAAAAGCAAGCTGCAGAAGATAAGTGTAGTATTTATGCAATAAAAAGCCCTATATAGTTCTATGAGCAAAGAGGTATCGGTAAATGCTTAGTTAAAGATGCAGCGATTACATCCAGGAAGGCGATTAGGAGAAGGGATCTTCCTGGGAATTTCCCTCTATTTGTATTACTATTGTTTCTAGTAGTAGTGGCAGTGATTTTAGCATTTTAGTTCTAGCAGTCACATTGTGAGAATTCTTGGTTCCTGGATAGAGTGAGTGCTGCTGTATACAATACAAAGACCTTTTAAGAACTGTACTTTTCACTACTGCAGCATTCATTCACGTTTCAAAAGTGACCTTAAATGAGGTACACACCTGGGTTTGGAGATCCTGAAAGCATTTTATAAAGCACTGCAAAACATATCCAGCAGAGTGAGACAGTACTGGGGGAGTCCTGATTTTTGTCTCCAGCACTTTCAGAGAGAAACACTCTATTTGGACTTAGTCACTCTCTTGTCTGTCACCACATGTACATGACATGTTTCTGCCACTGAGACTTAAGGGTGGCCAGGAGACATCATTCCTAGCTGCCTTCATGGCTTGGCAGAGCACCGAAGATTTCATAAAGTGTATGTTATTGTGCCAAGAAACCAGCTTCCCTTATTCCTTTCTTGAACTCTGGAGGAGGCTCTGACTGTGTGGCCTGCAGAAAAGGAGCTCCTTGACTCCCTAAGCAAGAAACAGGAGGGTAAATCTTTCCCAGATGTGAACTGACTCTCCAGGTACACAAGCTGCTCAGCATTTTATAGCTCTGAGTGAGCGAGTTCATTGGGCCAGTTCTCTTATCTGTTGCGCTCTCACCTCTAGAATACAGGTCACTCCTTCATATTTCCTTGGGAAAAGTAACTGGACTCTCACAGAGTTGGCTTGGCAACTGTGAAAACTGGAATCGTGTTCTGGGGGGTCAGAGGAGCAGCTAGTATGGTATTCCCCAGCATTCACCAAGCCTGGTGAGTACTTGGTGCTGCCTCGCTGGTTTGGAGGGCATGGCTACTACTTCCTGGGAACTCTGGTCTTCTGTGTAGGTTTTCAACCTCAGATCTACTGGCCTGGTGTCTAGACTTCAAAGGCCAGTGAAGCTTATAAAACTCGTGAAGTTTTTGTGTGCCTAGAAGAGAACGTGGAATACTTACTACTAGTGCTCCTTCAGCACCTATTATGTACCCAGAATTCCAATCTGATCTGGATGCCCCTGGCGACCATTTGATGTCTGCCTCCTTTTATTTCTGTACCGGGGATTGAACCCAAGGCCTTTTCACTGAGCTTCATCCTCAGCCTTTGTTATTTTTTATATTGAAAAAAGGTCTTGCTAAGTTTCCCAGGTTGGGCTTGATTCGGAATCATCCTGCCTCAGTCTCCCAGAGTTTTGGTATTATAGGCATGCGTCACCACACCCAGATGATTATCTTTCCATTTTTAAGCTCCCTTTATCGTCTCCGAAATAGTTATACAAAGTTCAGAGTTTTATTTCTAGCTTTTTTCCCCATCACTCAAACTGCTGTTAACACTTACCGAGTTAAATGAGCATCTCTACTTGAAGACACTTGTGAATGCTGTTTCATTAGTAGAGATTCTAGGCTCCATCCCTAGAGACTTGGGTTTCAGTCATCCTGGAAATGGCCCAGGCATTGCCTGCTCTCAAGGAGGGTTTTCCCTGAGGGGGAAATCCCTGAGCTGTGAAAGACCCCGCACTCATGTGGGCACAGCCGGGCTACAATGCCACTTTAAGGCAAGAGCAAAATGGCCCGCCTGTGCCAGGGCCTGAGCAGACCCTGCAGGGAGGTGGAAGTCTGGGGCGGGGTAAGGCAGATGCCGCGGGTGACAAAGGGTGTCTGCCACAGACCCCATCTTCCTGTGACCTGGACGGCCAAGGGAAAGAGAGACTGACTGGGGCAGAAATGGGGTTTGCTGAGCAGCCCGAGTGAGGTCTAATCCAGGACTAGTGATTAACTCTCGGGTTTAATCACGATAAACCTAAATAATCATAAGAAATACAGCAATGACATGTTGAGTGCTTACGTGCCAGCAACTAGTCTAAGTGCCTTGTGAACAGCGTTCTATTTAAACATCAGCCGATTGCGTGGTGCTTCTCAACTTCCCTTCACCTCGAGATCTTTGCCCAACGCACTGGCACGTCCTGCTGGCACACTGAACATGCAGCCAACCACCTTTACCCTGATTCCTTGTCTCTTCATCCGGCCTTTTATTTACCTTTATTTGGCATGAAGCAATATATTTATGATCTGTCTTCCCCATTGGAAAGCAAGCTCCACGAAAGCAGAATTTAGTCCTAACACACACTGTGTCCCTAATGAGTGTATGCTGTATGCTATTGTCCCTGTTATTTTGGTTGCTGTCTTGTCATTTGCAGTTGGCCAAATGTCTTGATGTAATTTACCCCTTTCTTTCCTTGCAGCGTGTCTGTAACGCAGGTACAGAATCTCTTAGGATTGTTCTGTCCATTTTCTTAATAGCATCCATGTTTATTTTCAAGATTAGATGCATTGCACATGATGGAACCAGGACTCAAAGTGTGATGCTTTCTTTAATGCTGCGCTTGGCCTCTTAGTTCTCAACTTGTTTTGGTTTGCTTGAGGTCCTTAGCAAAAGAGGCCTTTGGAAAAATTCTGTTTTCAAAGAGGACTTTGCTTCCCATCAGCAAGGAGAAGCTGGAATGGGCACTGGGGCCATCAGTGGTGCTGGTGGTGACCATTTCTTGGTTGAGGAAGCAGCTGAGAACTCACAGGAGAGTAGACGTGCGTGTCCAGGCACAGGTGAGTGTTTGGCGGTGGGCAGCCGTGGTCCCGCGGTTCCGCGAAACAGCCTCGCCTATTGCTAAAGTTACAGGCTGGCTTTATGGCTGGAGATTCAGTCAGTTATATCAATGCTTTGTCACTGACTAATTTAGGGGTGGATGGAAGACTATCAAGCTCATAGGTAATTAATCAAATTGACTAATTAGTCATCTGTATCTGTTTTTTCAAAGGTAGAAATAATGCCAATACCCTTTGTTCACTTAACCCAACAGCGTCCTTCCCCATGGCCTGGAAGACCCAGCAAGCTCAACGTCTGCCTACATCTCCAGCCTCCATGGAGATCTACTGCTCTTTCTGGCCAGGGCCCGAGAGGTTTTTCCAGTACATGGGACTTTCGGTGCTAAGACAGGGACAGTGCTGTGCAAACTGGGATGGTTGGTCACTCTAGTGTTCAGCCCTCTCCCCTTTCTATTCATGCGGGCCTCTCTGAGTGCCCCAAATAGAATGCGATCGCCTCAGCCTCAGGGTTTTTGTGCATGATGTTCACTCTGCGAGGAACATTCCATTTTCCCTTCATTGAGAAACTTTCTGTCTGACCTGTAGTCTTCAGCATCAGTCTCTCTTCTTCCCTGCTCTGCTCCTACTCACTTCCCTGTTCTCAAACATTTCTTCACAGGACTGTGGACACCTATGTGCTAGGTAAACAATCAAGTGAATGAACAGATAAATAAATAAGCAGATAAGTGAATGAACAGATGAATAAATAAATAAATAGTTTTTGGGGGAATGGCAACTTTTACTTTTTATAGGTTTATAGCAGAAAAGTGTATAAATATACAGCTCCATGTATTTTCATACGATAAATGCGTCCAGTTTAAGAATTAGTGAAAGAGTATTGGGACCCTGCAAACCCCATGAGACCCTGCTTTAGTTCTCACCTTCTGTATAAAAACCACCTCAAAATTTTGTGGCTTAAAACAAAGGCAGCTCACTCATTCTCATGGCTTTGTGAGTCAGGAAGGTGGGTGGGGCTCAGTTGAGTGGTTCTTCTGCTCTAATTGACATCGTTGGGGTCAATCAACCAACTCATTCCACTGGCCACCGAGCGTGGCTGGTGAAGGCTCCTGTCCAGCACCTCAGAGCCCCGCTGTGTGGCCTGTTTTCTCCTTACTGGGCCTCGTTATTTGATATTCTAGCCTGAGCTTCATTAAACCTGGTGCTTATCTTCTCCATTAAGTGACACAATCAGAGCTTCCAGGCAGGCCCTGGCAGGCTAGCCTCAGACTTAACCGTGTCCTTCCTGCTGCTTTCTTTGGCTAGGGCAAATCACAAAGCCGGTCCAGAGAAAGGAGTGGCATGTGCCTAAAGAAGAGAAGGGAGCGATCTTGGCTGCTTTGGAGCTTACCCTCTACATATCCTCTGCCAGTTGCACATGACCATTATCCTAAATGGAAATACCATGAATAAGGTTTGCCTATTGGGAAATGTATGCAGATGTAATCATGCAGCATGTGCTGTATTAGTTATCTGTTGCTATGTAACACTTGCCCCCAAACTTGGTGCCTTAAACCATCCTTTCCTACATCACTGTTTTAGAGAGTCAGGAATTCAGGAGCAGCTTCTGTGGGTGATCTTGGCTTAGAGTCTCTCATGAGGTTGTGATTAAGATATGGGTCAAGACTGTCCTTATCTAGAAGCTTGTTCGGGGCTGAAGGAACTGCTCCAAGAGGCTTAACTCGCCTGGCTTTTGGTTGGAGGCCTCAGCTCTTTGCCGTGCAGACCTCTCTGTAAGGCTGCATACAACAGGCAGCTGTTTTGTCTCGCTGTGAATGCTGTGACAGAGTGGGAAGAGGAAATAGCAGAGCCTTTCATGATCCAATCTTTAAAGTGGAACTGTGATTTGTACTTGTATTTCTTAGTTCTGCCCACACTCAAGAGGTGTGGAAGTAGGTCCTGCCTTTTGAGAGAATTGTGTGGACACGTATGAAAACACTGCTGTATCCTTTTTATTATTTCTTTTGCTCAACATTATTTTTACAAGTTTCATTCATTTTTTTCAAAAATTGTAATTATTAGCACATATCGATTGTACAAATTAATGGTTTTCACTGTGACATTTCCATATACACGTATATTGTGTTTTAATCATGCTTTTTCTCCCTTCTTTCTTTTCTCACCCTTCGCACTCTTCCCCCCTCACCCTGCTCCCCTTCACATTTCCTCATAGTCCCTTTTCTAGTTTCAGGTCATTTTTTTAGTTTCCAAATATGAAAGAAAATATGCAATGCTTGTCTTTCTGTGTTTGGCTTATTTTGCTTAACATGATATCTTCCATTTTCATTCATTTTCTTGCAAAGAATTTCTTGTATGATTTCATTCTTATTTATGGCTGAATAATACTCCGTTGAGTATATATGCCATATTTTTTTCATCTTTCTGTTGACAGACACCTGGGCTGCCACATGTACTTCTTTTGAGAAATGTCTTTTTAGATCATTTGCTCAGTTTTGATTAGATTAGTTGTTCTACTGTTGTCATGTTTTTGAATTCTTTATATATTCTAGGTATTAATCCTATTAGATGGATAGCTGGCAAAGATTTTTCTCCCATTCTGTAGATTGTCTCTTTACTGTTGACTGTTTCCTTGGAGTGCAGAAGCTTTTAAATTTGATGTAGTCTCACTCGTCAATTCTTGACTTTGTTTCCTGAGCTGCTGGAGTTCTATTGAGGGAATCATTGCCTGTGCCAATATCTTGAAGCATTTCCTTCATTTTCTTCTAGTATTTTCAAAGCCTCAGGTCTTACAATAAGGTCTTTGATCCATTTTGAGTTGAGTTATGTACAGGGTGAGAGATAGGGGTCCAGTTTCACTCTTCCACATGTGAGTATTCTGTTTTCTTTCTTGTTGAAGAGGTTGTCTTTCCTCTAATGCATGCTTTGCCACTTTAGTTGAGAATCAGTTAGCGACTGATGTGAGATTTATTCCTAAGTCTGCTACTCTATTCCATTGGTCTACACATCTATTTTTACCCCATACCATGTTTTTCTTGTCATTATGGCCCTGTAGCATATCTTGAAATCAGGTATTGTACTGCCTTCAGCATTTTTCTTTTTGCTCAGGATTGCCTTGACTATTTGGTGTCTTTTGTGATTACAATGAATTTTAGGATTTTTTTTTCTAGTTCTATTCTTGTTTTTTTGGATGGGAATTGTATTAAATCTGTAGATTGCCTTTGGTAGTAAACCATTTTAACAATATTAATTTTCCTGATTTGTGAACATGAGCAGTATTTTTGTCTTCTAGTTCTTTCTTCAGTGTTTGGTAATTTTCATCATGAAGATGTTTTACCTCCTTGGTTAGATTTATTCCTATGTCAGGGCCGATTGTTCATTTTAAATGTGGTAACACATTAAATTGTATGTATAAATAATGCTTTTTGGATCCTTTCTACTGTATATAGACTTTTGGATTGTTTTTCATGTGGGGACATTGTGAAAAGTGACCCTGTGAATAATTAGGTACAGTCATGTATGTTGTAACATTTCGGTCAATAACAGTTTCATATACAACTGTGGTGTCATAAGATTATGGGGTCTAGTCATGTCACAGCCATCTCATTTTGTGTGAGTATACTTTTGATGTTTATACAACAACAAAATCATCTCATGATACATTTCTCAGTATATTTCCCTGTGTCATTAAATGCTGCATGATTGTACTTTTGTTTGGTAAAAATATGTAGGCATTTCTTTTTGGATATTCAATTTGGAATGAAATTGCTGATCACATAATATATGTATTGTTTGCATTCAGCTTTAAAAGATATGGCCAAAGAATTTTCCAAATGGGTGGTAACAATTTATATTCCCATGTGCAGTGTATGCATATTTCAGTTACTCCACATCTTTGACATTGACTTCATTTTAACCATTTTAGTGGATATGTATTTGTGTACTTGTGGCATTAGTTTGCCTCTCCCAAATGACCAGTGAAGTTGAGTACTTTTGCACATCTTCTTAGCTATTTGGACATTCTTTTTTGTGAGATACCTGTTCAAGTCATTTGTTTATTTTTATATTAGATTTTCAGTCTTCTTATTGACCTATAGACATTCTTGATGTATTCTGGAAATAAGTCCTTGGATGGATGTGTATTATATTAAATACATACCACCTCCCATAGTTTGTCTTTCATTCGTTAATGTCATCTATTGATTTAACAGAAGTTTTAAATTTTAATTTTATACCTCTCTATTTGACCTTGTATCATTTAATGAAAAGACTCTTCTTTTTCCACTGTAAAATGGTGTCATAAATAAGGTGTCTCTATGTGTGTGGGTCTGGTTGCGAACTCCATTCTTCTTTATTGGTTTACTTGTCCATCTTTTTTGACAATACTGTCCTAATTATGATCATTTTATAATGTGACTTAGTATCTGGGAATATGATACTACTTTGTAGTTCTCCATTAGGGTTCTTTAAAATTTTTCTTTGCCCTTTACATTTACATTAGTTTCAATTTGTTAGTATTCACAAAAATCCTCCTGTGTTTTGATTGAGATGATATTAAATATATGTCAATTTGGAAAAACAGGTATTTTTATTGAGTCTTTTCAACATATTAATGTTTAGTTCTTAATGTATCTCAGTATAGTTTTACATTTTTCAGAAGTTTTACACATTTAAAAAATAGCTATTAATAGAAGTTGAAGTTTTGTGATGGTATTATAAATAATAATTTAAAATTTTTTATTTCCTATTATTACATTTCCCATGTATAGAAATAAATTGTTTTTTGTATCTTTACCTTATGTCTAACAACCTTCTAAATATGTTCCTTAATTCTAATAGATACCTGTAGGTTAATTTATGTACTCTGCATATTTTTTCATTTCCAATTCTTATGCATTTTGTTTCTTTTTCCTGCCTTGTTTCACTGACCAAAAATCTTTGGGACAAAGTTAATGAAGTAACAATAGCAGATATACTTATCTCAAGGGAGAAGACAATCTCCCTGAGATTGCTTCCATTACAAGAGGAAATTTTTAATAAATCACTATTATATTTTTAATAAATCACCATATGATGTTTGTTGTCATTTTTACAGTAAATCTTTATGAGACTAAGAAGGTATACTCATATTATTAGTTTGCTAATAGTATTTTTGATAAGTGATCGTTGAAATTTTTAAAAAAACATTCATTGAAATGCAATCCACATACCATATAATGCAGTCATTAAAAATTTTTAAAACTGGACATCAACATTTGTGTGGATATATATTTAGAATTTTGATATTGTTATATCAATATAAAATGTTTCTCTTTATCCATAGGCTTCATGCCTAAAAGTCTACTTTGATATTAGTATAATTAAAACTTCTCTTAGTCCATTTTGAACTGCTGTAAAAAAGCAGTTTAGGATAGACAATAAACAAAAGAAATTTATTACTTATAGTTCTGAAGGCTGAGAAGTTCAAAATCCAGTCAGATTTGATAACTGATGAGGCTCAATTTCTTCAAAATGGTGTCTTCTATCTGGGCATGCTGGTACATGCCTGTAATCCCAGCACTTAGAAGGCTGAGGGAGGAGGATGGTTGTGAGTTTGAGCCCAGCCTGGGCTATATAGTGAGGTCAAGGCCAGCCTGAATTCCATAATGAGACCCTGTCTCAAAAAAACAAAGCAAAAATGATGTCTTTTAGCTCTGTCATTTTCATGATGGAAGGGGCTAACAAGCTCCCTTGAAGTTCTTTTATTTATTTATTTTTATTGCACATATTTATGGGATACACTGCGATAATCTGATCTATGTATACTATGTATTATGATCAAAGCAAGGTAATTAGCATTTATATCTCCGTAAACATTTATTGTTTTTTGTTTTTGTATTGAGAACCTTCAAACTCTTTTCTCCTAATTCTTTATGAAATGCATAATAAATTGTTGCTAACCGTAGTCACTCTACTCTGCTATGGATAAGAATTTATTCCTTTCACCAAATGTATCTTGGAACCTGTATGCATTCTCCCTCTGGGCCCTTTCCCCTCCCCCTCCTAGCCTCTTATGACCACTATTCTATACCCTTTACTCCTATAAAATAAAATTTGAAGCTTCTACATGTGAGTGAGAAGATGTGGCATTTGTCTTTCTGTGCTTGGTTTATTACATTTAACATAATGACTTCCAGTTCCATCTATGTTGCCAGAGTTTCATTATTTGACATGGCTTCATCCATTTATCTGTTCAGATGGGCACCTTGTTTTATTTCATATCTTGGATAGTGTGACTAATCTTGGGTCTCTTTTATGAGAGCACTAATCCCATTCATGAGAGTGGAGCCCTCAGACCTAATCATCTCCCATAGACCCCCACTTTTATCACAATCACCTTGCGGGCTTTCAACATACAACTTTGAGCGGGGCACAAACATCACAATTATAGAACTATCTTTCTTTTGGTTATTATTTGTATAACTTATTCTTTCCCAAACTTTTTTTCCTTTCAACCTCCCAGTATGCTTATGTTTTAGGAGTGATTTGTGTAAGCAGCATGAAATTATCTTTAAAGAACTTAATCTGACAAATTTGGTCTTTTAATTGAAATACTTTGTGTTTACATCTACTTTAATTGTGGATATATTTGAGTTTACACCTATCATCTTGTTTTTAATAAGATGATGGGCAAATATTCTACTCCTGAGTTACAGCTTTAGCTCCAAGAAAACTTTTTCGTGGGTTTTTATTTATTTATTTATTTATTTTCTTTTCTTTTTCTTTTTCTTTTTTTTTTTTTTAAAGCAGGGTCTTGCTGGGTAGTCCTACCTGGCCTCAAACTCACAATCCTCCTGACTGAGCCTGTTGAGCGCTGAGCTTACAGGCATGTGCCAGCACGCCCAGCATCTTTTAAATATTTCTTTATGTGAAGATTTTGTACCAATTTTCTCAGGTTTTATTTTCCTGAAATATTCATTTTGTCTTTATCTTTGGGATTTTTTTTTTTGTCTGAGTTTAAAGTTTCAGATTGGCAGAGTTTTCTTTCAGAAAAGTAAGATGTTTTCTATTGGTTATAGCATCCATGATTTCTTTCAATAGGTCAGCTATAAATTGTGTTTGGTCTTTTAAAGGAAACTTGTTTCCTCTTCCTCTTCTGAACTGTTTGCATGATTTCTCTTTATCTCTGATTTTCATTAGTATGTTAGCTTTCCATCACCTGAGAAAACCAATTTAAAAAAGGAACCTCATGGATTTAGAGGTTTAAGACTGTGGTCAGTTGGTTCATTGCTTTTAGGCGTGTGGTAAGGCAGAAACACCACGATGCAGGGCATGATGGAGGATAGAGGAAGCTGCTCACCTCATGGTGGCCAGGAAGAGTATGAGTGTGTGTGTGCGTGTGTGTGTGTGTGTACTCATGAGAGAGAGGCAGAGACAGAGACACAGAGAGAGACAGAGGAGAGAGACAGACATAACATACACATACGGGGGAGAGAGAAAGAGAAAGAGAGAGAGAGAATGCTAGTGGACTCTTTTCTTTTTCAGCTTTTGCCTCTAGCCTATTGGCGGGTGCCAGCCACATTCGGGGTGAGTCTTCTCCATCAGTTTGCTGTCCCATGTGACAATCGCCTCTGAAAACACACTCATAGACACATACAGAAGTGTACTGTATTGTTTTCCTAGGCATTTTCCAATCCAATCAAGATTAAGCATCACAATTAGTGTTACTGTGATATAACATTTTATAGTTTTCTTCTCACTTATGTAGAGCATCTTGAATATATTGGTTGATGCCTTTCCCCAGTTTTAGAAATTTCTCTGCCATTATATATTCAAATATTGCTCTGTCCCATTTTCTTCTCTCCTTCTTGAGTTTAGAATCTAGACCATGAATTATACAAGTATTAGACATTTTGACTGTGACTGATAAATCTTCCTCTATCCTTTTTTTTTCCCATTTTTTTCCTTTCGTGCTTCAGTTGGGATGTTTTCTATTGAAATACCTTCCAGTGACGGTCAGCAATCTTGTATACTTCCATGTTAAATCTGCTGATAATACTAACTAACTGATATTTTACCTGGAGAATATCCATTCCTTTAATTTTTGTAGATTATATTAGTGTGCCCTTCATCTCTTTTACTGTTATCACAAACTGGTTAATCCTAGTTATTTTAAACAGTTTGTCAGCTAGTTTTACTCTCTGGATCCTGTAGGTACATTTCTATTATTATATATTTTTTTCTTCTGGTTTTTAGTCACGTGATTCTTTTGCTGTCTCTAGTAATTTTTAAGTTTAGAACACGCCGCATAGTGTTGTTTTCTTCTGGACTTAATCTTTTCCCCTGAAAACACAGAACAGTGACTGTTTATGCCAACGTAATCAAGACATATA
This sequence comes from Hystrix cristata, assembly GCA_004026905.1. NCBI lineage: Eukaryota > Metazoa > Chordata > Mammalia > Rodentia > Hystricidae > Hystrix > Hystrix cristata. The sequence goes on from PVJO010004067.1 coordinate 52,712, forward strand.
TTGAATTGATGATTTACAGTCTTAATAAGGCTTGTCCTACTTTGATTAATCTCTGGCCCTCCAGGATTTTTTGTTTGTTTTGCTTTTGTTTTGTTAAGACTTTAGTGCGTTCTACAAGGCATCTTCACTTTCAAAGTCTGGAATGCAAATCTTTATCTCACAAGGCTGCTTTTTCTTGGACTGCACCGGACCTGAGACATCCTCCTTTCAGCCTTTCTCCTTGTGCTTGCCACAAGACCTGTGGCACGGTCTGATGGCTTTCTCCTTTCCCAGTTTCCTCTCCGTTTTCTCTCACTTGGCATCATTTTTCCTCATAAAGTCATTACAAGTGCAATCCAATCTTGTCTGCTTCTTGGAGGACTTGGATTAACGCAGGCTATTTATTTTATCAGTTACCGTACCTGTTCTAAGTGGGAGAATTGGCCAGCCACCAGCGAGCTCCACTGTTTGGAAATGATAGCTCCATAATATTTTGAGTGATTAAGCTATTCTTTTCCTAGTATTTTTTCTACTCCTCCTAAACGTCTTGCCCTCAAGGTAAGGTCATTAAGGTTAGTTTAACCAAAATGCAAAGAAAATTAAGAGACTCAACTTTCATCTTTTATATCAAAACTTGAAGTACATATATAAGATAAATAAGATTTAGAAACAGACCTAAAGAGCCAATTTTCTTGCTCTAGAGAAGAAAATTATTTTCCCTGGGCACTGGCTGGGATAAGTCAAGAGAGAGCCTCAGAGTTAGATTGGTGCTGTGGCACTGTGACAAGGGCTGGTTCCGTGTGTTCCTCCCCAAGCTGAGCAGGTTGGCAAACAAAGGTGAAGGAGTCTCTGTCAGAAAGGCCCCCTCCCACAGGAAGCCAGGCAGGTGAATGCCACTAAGATGGCTCAGGACATCCCGTAGCAAACTGTATTTATGGCTGTAAGAGTGTTCCCAGAGGGAAGGCACCAGCCCAACCAGGGAGAGCCAAGGCAGGGAATGGAGAGGAAGTCTATTTTACCTGGCCCTCCATAGTTGGGTAGAATTTTCCCAGTGGGAAATGGAGGGGAGTTGGTCAAGGAGAACCGAGAGGGAACAATGTTCACAAGGGCACAGAGACGTGCTTTGTTTCAGGAGCAGTGAACAAGTCAGGGTGTCTGGAGCCCCTGGCCTGAGGGTGGGATCTGCTACCTAGTATTCAGGATGAATCTCTCGCTGTGCTCTGAAGTGTAAGAATAGAGCACCTTATCTTCATTTCTTTCCCTAACTAATTACAGCATTATTGCTGCTCTCATTATTTTAACCCAGTAAAAGCCTTCATAGATTTACAATAATGTCATCCTCTAGAAAGATGAGATCTCTGCTCTTCGCAGAGGACATCTCTCTGTGGGGAGGCACAGGAGGTCAGGACCTGCCCCAGGCAGAAACAGCAGAAGTTGCTAGTGACTTCTGACCTTAGGAAGTTCTGTTAACGCTTTGAGGTCATCTGGATCTGAATGCTTGGGAACAGCTATTCATAATGCCCTGTCTTGGAGCTTTTGAGAGCAGCAAATGCTTCTAATGCTGAGTAGCGGGACTGATGGAATACATGCTGCCGAGGACAACGAGAAGTTCCAGACGCCCCTGGAAATTCCTTGGAGGAAAGGATACTTTACTCTGAACACTCTCCAGAGTCTGACTAGAATGAGCACTGCCTCAAGGAAGGTGTGAAGAGGCAGACCTGCCGCACGTACAGGGGCTGGAGCCTGGCAGGGAAGGGGAGCCTTTTAGGGGAAGTGACAAGCCCCAGCGCTTTGGCCTGCGCAACCAGTCAGTTTTGGCCCAGAGAGGGAAACTGCAGGTAGCAGAGGAGAAGGGAAAGTCGCAGGCAGGTTTTTGTTTGTTTGCTTGTTTTGGCAATGCTGGGGATCGAACCCAGGGCCTTGCACGTGCTAGACAAGAACTATACCACTGAGCTATACATATGTTTTTTGGCTGTGAAGACAAAGCCTGAATGGGCACTCTTGGAGTTTAACACTGTGGGGCACCCAGGGTCACCTTGGAGGGGTGACATGAAAGAGAAGGGTGTGAGGAGAGGGTCTATATCGCCTTCCTTTCTGGTGCGCATTTCCCTAGTCGGCCCTATGCCTGCGGCACACCGGACCAGGATCAGGCTACCTGAGGTTGTTTCTGCTGCATTACTCACGGCTCCCATAACGCTCAGAAATCTTTCATGAGCCCTGAGCCTGTTCCCTGTCTGCAGCGTGGACCTGGTACATGACCTGAGAGTCAGCAACACTGCACCAGAGTTTGAGTCCCTGTGTCATTTGTTTCTTTAGAGTCTGCCTGCCTCCTCTTTCTGCTGTTTCCTCAGAGAAGGGCACAGACTCACAAAGGGAGATGAGAGCCCCAGAGGTGCTGGGAAGACGAGAAGTTTCTGGCTTGTACGTACCACTCCCAGATGATTTTGCCCAAAGTGATTGCTGCAGTTGTCGTGTTCTCTTCTGCTTGAAATTCCGCTGGGGACAAGATGCCAGGAGCATGCGCGAGGGCTCTTGGGTCAAGGACGTGCACACTCAGAGTTGGCTTGCTCCTCCATGTGCCTCGCCTCACACTCTGCACCTCCGGATCTCCTCCAAGATGCTGAGGCTCTCAGGCCGCTAGGCCTCTGCACCTGCCTTTTCCTCCCGGGCTCTCCTCCCACAGTCCTCTCCTCACCTCCTCCTGCACCCCCATGTCCCAGCCTGGCCAACTCCACTATTGCCTTTCCAGTTTACAGGTCTGCCCAGCCGACACCCTCACTGCATCCAAGCTATAAATCCCTTTTCAGTGACCCACAGTGTCTGGCCTCTCCCACAGGCGCCTTTGCCGCAGAGATTATTGTTAAGCTTCTTTTTGGTTTCTCTCTTTAAACTCTAAGCTCTGGCTTATGAGACTCATTTTTTATAGTGGTAAAATACATATAAAATTTACCACTTTTAAGTATATTAAAGTGAATAATTCAGTGGCATTTAGCACATTCACAACGTTGTGCAGCCATCACCTCTATCAAGTTGCAGAACATTTGCACCATCCCATTAGCAGGCCCCCTGCCGCCACTTCTTGCCCCCTTCTCTTCAGCCCCAGGCAGCCACTCATCTACTTTGAGTCTCAGTGGATTTGCCTGCTCTGGAAATCCCATATACACAGAATCACGCAAATATGTATCCTTTTGTGTCTGGCTTCTTACACTTGGCATGTTATCACGGTCATCCTGTTGTTTGTTATGGCCAAATAATATCCCACTGTAGGGATAGACCACATGTTACCTGTGCATCTGTTGACAAGCATCTGGCAGTTTCCACCTTTCGGCTATTGTGGATAATGCTACTATATTCATGCACAGTGTTGTTTTCAATTCTTTGGGAGTATATACCTAGGAGTGGAATTACTGAGTCATATGGTGACTCTATTTTAACTTGTCAGGGAGCTTCCATGTTGCTTTCCCTGACAGTGGCACCATTTTATATCTCACCAGGAGTGTATCAAGATTCCGATTTCTCCACAGCCTCACCAATACTTGTTCTTCTCTTTTTAAAATTGTAGCTATTTTAGTGGGTGTGACCTCACAGGTGGAACACATTGTTTTCTTTAAAGTTGTGTTCCTACATCTCAGGAAAGTGTCTGGTCAGTAGTAGAAGCTCAAGAAAGATACGTCTGTGGAATGAATAGCTGTTCCTTCCACTTAGTCCAAGAAAGGCCACCTTGGGGTATCAGACTTTCTCTGAGTTTTGGGGGGTGACTCTGAGGAGGATGACCCTCCTTTACCATTTCCCTGCAGCGATCTCAAAGCCCACCCTGGTGCCCTTGGGCAGAGCTGCTCTTATGGAGGTCTAGATCCTGAACATCTGTATCCTCCCTCGTGTGTCTCCTCCTGCAGTCACCTAGCAGGAATCCACTCGATCCACACAGCCTGAAAATCTTCCTGGGTTTCCAGTATGCCCACAGCCCTGGAATGATCTCATCCAAGATGCCAGGAAACTACTTTCTGCTTTTTATTTTTCCCACATTTCTCTTATTGCCCCTTGCTGTCATTCTGGCATTCTGGGGGCTTTTCATCCTGTTCAAATGCTGCTCACAAGAGCCAGGTCACTATCTTCGAGGGCTGCTCTTTCATGTTAAATCATCTGAAAGCAGCTTGAATATTGATAGCTGTTTTTACAGAAACCTACAATAAAACAGTTTTGTTTTTTTTTTTCTTTTTTGGTATTTAAAAAATTCCTGTTCTGGATGCAGCTGTTACTGGAAAACCCTCTTGGCAAATATCTGCTGCATTCTTGCCTGTGTGGTTCAGGTTGGGGCCAGGTCACAGACCCCTGTCACTTCAGCTCAGGTGTTTGTTTGTAAGCACCAGAAGCAGACATGAACTGCATAAAATAAAAGAGTTTGCTGGGAAGGTGTGGAACAGATCACAGAGGGACGGAAAGCAAGGCTGCCCTGCTTAGCCAGGCACAGGGGTAAAGGGGTGGCCTCTGTTGTGCATCACGTTGAGATGGAGCTGTCCCAGATGGCTGGGCAAAAGGAGGGTGACCTTAGCTCATATCTCCACCATTTCTGTGTCCTTTGTTGGAGGTTAAATCCCAGAGGCCAAGTGTGGGCACTGTTGCAGGAGGAGGAGAGGATGTGGCAGATGTGTGACCTCTGTGGGTTCCAGGCAGGAGACAGGAGTTTCTTAGCTGCTTGCCTTCCTAATTGAGCCCCACTGAGACACAGAGCAAGAAAGGGAAGCACACGATGCTTGTGACCCCGTGTTTGTCCATATGTGCTCCATAGACACACATTACATCAGGATCCCACAGAAGAGTGTGGAAGTGCAGATCTGAGCCTCACACCACCCCACAGAATCAAAGTCTCTGCGGGGGAGGAGGGTTCAAAATCTGGATTTTAGCACATTTCCTGCACGATTTGCATGTAAATTTAGGTGTGGCCCCAGCTGGCCCTTCGAGCCTCTCAGTTTCAAGATCAGTGTGCTGGCTGCTACCTGGGTGTCATGTTCCAGATGTCCCCACACTGAAGCCACCACAGCAGAGACAGGAGTGTGCAGTGCTGGAAGATGTGATGGGAGAAGAGGCTCTGAAAAGGGTAGAGATGCTGCTGCAAGCAGTAGGGGAGGGCAGGCCTCTGTGGCTATGGAAGCATTTTTCTCCAATAGTAAAGTCTGAAACATGTGCCACTTTTGGATTTTGGAAAAAATGGAGACTTCTTTTATTATGTAACAAATAAGAATAAATAGCATTTGCTGAGTGCTTAATCCTTGAGATGTATCTTGAATGCAGGTCAGAAAGTAGATGCTTTCTTGCCACCACACCCAGCATTATAAATTAGGAATCAGAAACACCAAGGCATCCGGGAACTTACCCGTGGGCACACAGCTGATAGCTGCAGACCTGGGAGGAAGTCCAGGAGACCTGGTTGCAGAGGTAGCCTCTTGACCCCATGCTGTCTCCAGTTTGTTGACACATGATTTTTACAGATGGTGGAAGGTCTGCCAGCATGAGTAATGTGATTGTGTCCTTGTGTTTTGGTTCAGTTCCACTCAGTTCTGTTAGGACATTTATTAGATGTCTACTAAGAGCCAGGTACTGATCAGATGAAGGTGACCAAGACATTGTCTTTATCTTCACAGTGTTGGTTCTAGGCAGGATTATAGAAAAACAAGCCCATAATGCTGAAGGAAAGTGTAATATATGAATGTTCTTAGCCTACGATTCTTTCCACATGGTCTGGAGCAGTGGATGGGACACCGAGGAATGAGAGAGGGCTCCAAAGGGTAGAGGTGATTGCTGAGCTGGGGCTTGATGCGTGAGAAGGAGATCAGCAGGTGGACGGATTGGAACAGGAGTGGAGTAACAGGGTATTTAGGCCAAGTGGTTCCAGTGGGCACTGAATGGGGATAGGAAGAAGGGAAGCAGGGGAAAGATGGTCAGAGGTGGAGGAATGGCTATAGATGAGATGGGAAAGTTAGGTCAGGGTATACAAAGTCTCGTGTGCATTCCTAAGTGTTGGTCATTATCCTATGTGTGAGTTTGCCATGACTGCCATAATTTAGTGGCTCAAGCAATACAATCTTCTTGTGGTTCTGGATGTTGGAAGTCTGATATAGGTCTATTGGAAGACTCTGTTCCTTCTAGAGACTTCATGGAAGAACCCGTTTTCTTGCCCCTTTCACCTTCTAGAGCCACTGCCTGCCGTGGCTCTTGGCCCCTTCCTCCTCTTTCTGTCTTGTTACACTATATCTCTCTAGTTCTCTCTTCTACTTTTAAGGACCCTTGAGATTACATTGGGCCCACCAAATAGTCCAGGATAAATTCTCTAGTTTTAGATCAGTTGATCAGGAACATTAATTCTACCTGCAATCTTAATTCCCTTTGCTGTATAAGCCAGTGTGTTCTCTAGTCCCAGGGATAATGATGAGAGTACTTTTGGGACATTTCTACCCACACATCTTCTAGTCACTGTAGGATTTTAAGTGTGCAGTAACAGATCTGAGTTTGAGGAAGATCACCATGGTAGCGAGTTCACAATTCAATTCATGGAATTTTTTTGCACTCCACATGGTGGACAAAACGTAATTCATATTTTAATGTCACTTTATGACATTTACAGAGAAATGAAATGGCAAATTTAAAAGTTTACATTATGATGTTAACTGTGTTTTCTCCACATTTTATTTTTACCTTGCCTCAGTCTACAGAAGATTTGATATACCTTCCAAAAAGGCTAATTGTGTGGTCTCTTAATGTGGCTCCAAGTTTCCTACCTCATGAAGCCGAGGGAGAGGCAGGGTTAGCAACAGATTCATCATTGTGATAGGACAAATACAGGGGTTGTTTAGGAAGTTCTCAGACTGTTGCATAGACCACACTTGGGAAGAATTTCTGCTGGAAGAGCTTCACAAAGCAATAGTATCTACTATTGTAAACTTTGTTCTTGGAAGGACCCTTAATGGAAATAGTAAGGATTTTTGTATAAAAACCAGTTTCTTACAAAGTTCTTCAATACAAGCCAATGGCCCAATATCAGAGATACCACAAAGGGTGTGGAGGGGAGAGGGTATCTGGCCATCTATGGCTTTCTTAAGATATTCTAGACCCAGTGACTCAACACAACAACCCCAAATTATTGTCTCTTCCAATCCTGTAGGTTGGCTGAGCTCAGCTGGGCAGTGGTGATACCATGTCATCAGGGGCCACGATACTCTGTGGGCTCTGTTGGTCCAGGGCATCCAATGTGACTCCTGTACCGCTCCAGCAGGGCTCATTGTCTGCTGGGGATAAATTCCCTTGGCTCTCAGAAAATGTCATCTGGATTCCAATGGGACCATGCAGAGGGTGAAGGGGAAAGTAGAAATACTTTACGGCATAGCCTCAGAATTATGCGGCATCACTTCTACTGCATTCTGTTGATCAAGACAGGTCACCAGGTACCTCCAGAGTCAGGGAAAGAGAAAGTGACTCTGTCTGTTGATGGGGAAAGCAGTGAAGAAGAGGTGAAGAGGTTGCCATCTTTAACCCATCAGAAGGGCCAACCCTGCCAGGTTTGTAGCTCCCAGGTAAACTGGCTTGATTTAGAGGTAAGACTTGTAAATGCTCCAGAAATGGAAGGGCTGCCTCTCCATCTCTTCCAGCAGTCCCTGTGAACATCACCTACTGAAATTGGTGTTCTCAGTAAAGATGAGTGAGCAGAGAGGTCAGAGTTTGTTTCCTGTTCAGGATATTGCATACATTATGTTATGGTACATACAGATGAAGGGAGGACTGTTAGGTTTTAGGAGCTAGGCAGAAGGAGAGTTTTCTCCCATTCTGTGCTTTTCTATACTTTAGTGATGGATTTCACTTTAGGGGTCACAAGGAGCTTCCCAATTGTCGAGTGATAACTGTGGTGACTGTATGTGGAATCAACTTGGCTAAGTTAGAATTCTGTTTTTCAGACATGCCTGGTCCTGAGTTAAAGTTGACCAAGAGACATCTGTGTGAGGTTTGTAAGTGGTAGTGAGGAGTCTGTCTCTCTATTTTGGTACTTGACTTCCAATCACTTCTAACCCTTATCCCTCCCATATCTCCTTGTTCTGCATATTGGGGCAAACTGATAAAAAAAAAAAAAGCTGATACTCACTCTTCTTGGTCTTGAGCAGTGACTTAAACCATACTAGCTCTTGCCTAGATTTGGGGCCCTTATACTTCCCCTGTCCCCAACAACATTAACCTCTGCCCCAGGCCAGTCTTCTTAGCCACTGCAGACCTGCTCAGGACCTACCTGTCTCGCCTCCCTACTCAGAGGCCCCAATCATATGAGCAATAGACCTCTTCCTACTCTCCATAGAATCTATGATGTCAACTGTCTTCATAGTCAAAGCAAGTTTTTTTTTTGGTGGAGGAAGCACCTGTCTCAGCAGGTGATCAAAAGTGAGATCGATGTGAAGTTGACCCTGTGACGCTCTGAAGACCTCCTAGTTAGAGGCGGTGAGATGCCGGCAGCTGACCCTGGTCCCCCATAGGTGGCCCTGCTGAGAGACCTCAACCTATGCCAAGGCAGCTGCCTTCCCTACTCATGCCTTGTCCTGCCCAGTCCCATCTGACAGGTGGACAGATGTGGTTTCAGATACGCTGGCGACTCTTCTTATTCTGTCAAATCTCCCTTGGAACTTTACTTCCCTGACTTCTCCCACAGTTGTGTGGTCTCATACTGTAATACATGACTTAGTCAACTATACTTAGAGGAAATTTGCTCCCTGACTGGGTAATCAAACCCTGACTGGTAAATAACTCTCTATATACTCCTCTTAACTTTGGCTATTGATGGCATCAGTGTGTGGATGATGGAATTGAGGTCCAAAGAGGTCAAGTACACAGCCAAGGCCCCACGAAGAACCATTGGCCAGTAGATTGCATGTCTTCTGACCCCAGGTGGCTTTCTCCCACTCCCATCGAGCACCTGTGTGTGCCAGATGTTGCGGCAGGATTTATGTAGGATTCCCAAATGGAGACGCATTCCTTGATTTCGAGACGCCTGTGGCCTGAGAAGATCCACCTGTTGAATGATCATAGATGGGCAGTAGATAACAATGACAGCCATTATTGTGTGTATGTGCTCACATGTATGTGCACATGTGCATGCACACACACATACATCATGTTGCAGTTTACAAAGATTTTTCGCACCCATTGTACCAGTGCATCACAAGCTAAGTGCTCAGTTATACGGAAGACCAGGAAGTGGAATGTTCTTGCTCAATGGGTTGACATGCTGTGTTTTGGAAAAGAGTGTTAGTACATGACCTACTCTTGATTATTCACCTGGGTTTATTCACTGGTGTATTAGGGCCAGCAAATATTCTGCAACCAATCACTCTGGGCATCTGGCCATGTGCTAGATGCCATGTTCCTCTGATAGAAGTGGGCTAAGTGGATGAGCCTGGCAGACTGAATCATGTTTTTCCAAGATGCTATGTTTCTTCTTTAGTTTGATATAATTTCAAACAGAGAAGAGTGGGAAAATATCGTATAAAAATTCCAGGATCTTCTTATCCATCTTTACCAATTATTTACAGTTTGCCCCCATTTGCTTTATTATTATCTATTTAGATTTTTCCTGAGCCATATGGAAGTAAATGGGAGGCATCATTCCTTTTACCTTTAACTTTTTCAGTATGTGTTTTGTAAGGACGAGATAGTCATTCTTTTCTATCATCACACACAGCTCTATCAGCTAATTCAAGAAGTTTTCCATTGGTAGGATGGTATTATCTAATCCACAGTCCATATTCAATGATGTTCTTTATAGCTATATTCTCCAGACCAGGATCCAATCCAAGACCACTCTTGGCAATTAGTTACTATGTCTCTTTAGTCTCCTTTGATGTGAGACAGTTTCTTGGCTTTTCTTTGATTTTCTTTACCTTAGACATTTTTAAAGTTATTTTGTGGACTTTCCTTCAGTTGGGGTTTATCTTACATTTTCTCATACTTAAGTTAGAGTTCTTTTAGCAGAAATGATGTTGTATCCTACATATATCAAAGCAGGAGGCACCTGACATTTGTTGGTCTCAAATATGTGTGATGTTGAATTTGATCACTTAGCTTAAGTAAAATTTGACAACTCTCTTTATGTAAACTCATCATTTTCCACTGTAATTAATAGGCAATTGTAGGGAAATACTTGGAAATACTATCTAAATATCCTGTACCTCCTCCAACCTTTATCAGCTAGTTTTAGCCTTCTTCATGATGTTTTATCCCCCATATGCCTTCTATGTTTATTAGCTGGCATTCAACAGAATGAAAGAGCTTTTTCTTCTCTCTCACTATATTCATTCACTTATTTATTTATGGACTCACAGATTACTATTTTATTCAGTGGGTTATTATCTATTCCTAAAATTAATTTGAATGCTCAAATTGTCACTGACAGTTACTGAGAGCCTCTTCAGACTGGCTGTTTCATCTTCTTGGAATGTCCCAAACATTCTTTGAGTAATTCCTTATTTTCCAGTACAATATGATGTTGCAGACTTATCTTTTATTTTCCCTATTGCGTCCCTAAGATCAACCTGGAATTTCTTGTTGTTTTAGTGGAGAATGATATTTAGAAGCAAACATCTGGGTGGTCGGTATGCTCATTGCTGCTGATTCTCTGATTTTGATTTTCTCCTTGGACAGAGCTACGAAACACACACACACATACACACACACACACACACATACCTCATGCATGCATTCCAAACACACTTATATTCTGTGTTATTTGTATTCATATACAGATATATGAATAAGATATATGCATGAGTTCATAATGACCTCTTTAATTCCAAATACCAAGGGGTGTCTTCTGATTTTACCCCTTTCCATGGCCACAATCCTTTCCCCAACAGTTAGATGCCTGGCTCTGTATCACCTCTGGCATTCCAGCTCTTTGCTTACATTTCACAGACTTGTGCTCTATGTGCTAAGCCCGGCCCCTGGTTGAGGCTTGGAGGGGAGCTCCTATGCCTAGCTCCCTCCTTTCTTACAAATTCCAGCTGCCTTCTCAGCCCTAAACTCCTAAGCTTGGTGGGTCTACCATCTTGTATTTGGGCTTTACCTCCCTCACTGGGCTCTTGGAATTGCTCCCAGGAAATGTGAAGCCTACCTAGTCGATCTCTCTTCTCTTAGAGATTATTCTCCCACACTGTCTATGCCTCAGAAACAGGTGCCACATATACTTAGTACAGTTTTATATATAGCTGTTGTATTTATCTGCTCAGGCTGGTCTAACAAAATCAGATTGTGTGGCCTAAAAAATAGAAATTTATGTCTCACAGTTCAGGAAACTGGAAAGTCTAAAACCGAGTATCAGCAAGGTAGGTTTCATTCTGCAGGCTCTTCTCTTGGCTTGGAGGTGGCCACCATATTGCTGGATGCTCATATGACCACTTTCTTGTGTGTAAGGGACAGGCTCTCTGGTGTCTCTTCTTATGTGGGCACTAATCTCATCATAGGGCACCATCCTCATGACTTCATCTAATTACCCTCCAAGATCCCACCTTCAAATATTATTTTTTCCCCACCTTCAAATATTAACACATTGGCATTAATATAGGAATTTGGAGGGAAGGAGGCACAAACATTCACTCTATGGTATTTGTTTATAGCAAGGGGGTAAATCCGACCCTAGTTACTCTGTCATGGGAAGACATGGAAGATCCCATTTAATTTTTATTTAATACTTCTAGATACTATTCAGATAGTAGTGTTGTATGTTTTGAATATTGGTCACAACCACAGCCTGGCAAAAGTGTTGATGGAATGGATTCGAAGAGCATAATTTGAGACTTCAAGCATGAGAAAAATCATTTCTGTAATGTAGAAACAGAATTAAAAATTTCTTTTAGCATTTTGTTGAGCCTTCAGGCATTCATATTTACACATTTTATCAATATGAGAGATCACTCAGAGAATAACTTCATTAACAATTCCAAATCATCTAGGGCTTCGCATATGTGATTTATTTTCTGTGTGTCTTGAACACAGAAGTTTTTGTATTTTTGTCTGTTTATTTTTTTCTGATTCATAAAACAGAAACAGATACATAGCACTTTTGAACAATTTGTAAAATAACATGAAAATCTAAAGAAAAACTTAAATCATTGGTGATATCATTAAAGATTACTACTTGTATTCCTTGAGCTTTCTCAATGTGTTTAAGAAGTGCATGGCTTGTTCTCAAAAAAGCCAGTTATTAAAAAATCCCAGTATGCAGCTGAATTACTGAATGTGCAAGGACTTTCAAGGATATTTTGTCTCAGCTCCTAATTTTGTAGCTGGATAAACTGAGGTTTACTCAGGAGTTCAGTTGTTTGTATATCTGTATTTCACACATTGTGCCACTTCATAACATCACCTCAATAGGAATCCGACCACCATCACCCTAGGTCAAACAGAGACCAGTCTAATCCCACCCCACCCCAGCACAGCTACACTCAGTGACTCATATCCTTATCAGCCCTGCTGTTGATAACAACCACTACTCCCTGTGCTTTCCCCACCTCATCCTTGAGTATTACCCTTTCTGCTCTCTCAAGCCCTGTTCTTGGCAGGTAGCCCCAACCCCCTTTCACTGAACCCCCCCCCCACAACCCTATAAAAGACCCCACAGCCTGTATGAGGGGATCTGCTCTGGATGAAGTGCCAGGGTGGGGTCTCTCAGGTTTGTTCTGATATAAACCTGTCCTGCTGACCTCGTACCTTTGTTTCTTTTCCTCCTTTTTCCCAACAAATACCCTCCTCTCTCCTAATAGGCAAGTCTCTAGCTATTGGGATTAAAACATTTGCCCACACTGACCCCAGTCCTATCAGGCACCTGTGATGGACTGATTATGGTCAACTTGAGCAGGAACGCCCAGCTGAACTGAATCAGAGAATGGGCGTGGAAGACTGCAGGGGATGATTTCCCAGGAGACACTCTGTTGTAGCTAGTTTCCCTGAAGGAACTCAGATGATCTCGGTTGCAGGGGGAGCTTGGGTCCTTGCTGTCCTCAGGGATGGCTGCGGTCCTCTTTGGGAGAGCTCTGGTCTTCATCTCTGCCTTGAGTGTCCTATCCTGTCTCGGTAGTATTTCTTCAGCCTTTTAGTGCAGACAAGGACTTACGTGGGACACTGCTGTGGGTTCCCAGCCCTTGATTGGATCTTTGGGTCTTCAGCATGCACATTTTGCACTCGCCTGCATTTGACTTGGGTGTGAATGTTTAACTTGTAAGTGTCCTGTATTAAATCCATTCTTTTGCAAACCATTGACTCTAGGAAAGTAGTACGGCATGCTAATTTGTGCCTCATTGTTACTTTCTCCAGCCAGCAAACCAATGAGAAGCATGGGGCCTGTGTAACTATCTGATTCCTTCATTAATTCCAAATTATAAAATCAGTTGAGAAAAATCTGACAGTCTTAGGATCTTCATGTTTTAACTTTTATTTAAAAATAGTCATAAATGAATAGACGAGTTATGAAGATAGTAAACTTCCTGTGTGCCCTCCACTGATTTCCTATACTGTAGACATCTTACATAAGCATAACACACTTATGGAAACCAAGAAAGTGGCCTTGATACAATGCTACTAATGAAGGTTCAAACTTATTTGGATGTCCTCAGCTTTTCCTCTTGTGTCATTTTGTGTTTGACATCTGGGACTGAATCAAGGGACCACGTGGCCTATGGTCCTCAATGCCCCTAGTCTCCTCCAATCTGTAGCTCTTCTTCATTTGTCTCTTGTTATCACTAGCCTTGATATTTGGGATACTATGCTGAGTTGTGTTGTAACATGGCTCTCAGTTTGAGTTTCTCTGATGTTTTCTCATTACTAGGTTGGAGATATGGATTTGGGGGGGAGAATACAACAGCTAACCTGTGCCCTTCTTCATATCAGATGAGGGGGCCCCTGATATCATCATGATTTGTTCCTGCTGGCTCAGTGCTGGCACTTGATGACAGTGAGGTCTGGTAGGCCTATTACCTCTACAGTTACTATTTTTCCTTCCCAGTTCTTATTCATTAAAGAATCTCATTTTTACTATTGTACAGATTACTTATAAAACAGAAAGGTACAAAGAATCCACCTTACTCTGTTTCTCTTCCCTGCCTTCCTGGGTGTCTAGTCAGCCCCTGGACAGCTGTAGAGCTATGATTTTCCGTAGGCTGCAGCCTGAGAGGCCTGGGTCCTTCCCTGACAACAGTGGATCTCAAAGTGTGGTACCCAGGGGCACCAGGGAACTTGCTGAAGTACAAATTAGTAGGCTCTGCCCTGGATTTATAGTTTGGATGCTGTGCAGTGATTTGAATGGAGACCAGCCCTCCAGGGGATTCTGATACAGCTCTTGGGAACCACTCACTGTCTAAGAGGTGCGTAGGCAAAGGGTCAGGGTGTGGCCTGAGTACTGGGAGATTTTTAAGCTTCCCATGTGATTCTCTTGTACAGCCAAGACTGAGAATTAGGCCTTTTGAGCCATGGGCAGGTTTTAGAGCTTGTATCTCAAGCAAACTGGCCTCCTGCAGGACCATCTTCATCTGAATAATGGCTTTTTTGATTGTTTATGGCAGATTTTTCTTCATCTCTCTCATCTGTATTATGAAAGAGTAGAAATGTGATTTCCCAGTTAGCATGTATTTTACATGAAAAATGCCTAGTTTGAATCAGACAAAAGGAAAGATATCTTTCAAAAGGTAATGACCCCTGTTTAGTCAAGTGGCAGCTTTCCCGTTTCATTGTAAAAAAGAAAGAACAATTCATTTTGCCTAAATTGGTTTCCTTCAGGGTATCTACCCCCTACATGGGAACTCTTTCAAGGAATTGACCTGGTAGGTAAAATGAGGCAGTGATCCGAACCTCAGGTCACTTTGGTCCTGATGTGATCGTGAACAGGGGTATTTGAACAGCTTGATTGTAGATTTAGAATTCTTTTTCCTGAGACAGAGTCTCACTGTGTCACACAAGCTCATGTCCAATTGCTGGGCTCAAGTGACACTCCTGCCTCAGCCTCCTGAGTAGCTGGACTATAAGTCCATGCTGACTAGATGTGGAATTCTAAGAAGGAATTCTAGACATTGGAGATTTTCAGCAGTTAGCCAACCACACAGCACCATTTTTGCACTTAAAATTTTCAATGCTCTCGGGGTCTCTCTGCATCTTTGTCAGCCTCAGCACTGGTGACGATGTCTGGGGCTGGATGCTCATTGTGGTGGGGCTGTCCTGTGCATCCTTGGACGTCTAGCTGCATCCCTGTCCTCCAGCCAGGGTTAGAGTTAGTGCCTCTCAGTCGTGAGAACCGCCAATTTCTCCAAACATTGTCAGACGTGGCAGAGGGGCAGGCTGGAGGGGCAGTGAAATCATCCCCAGTTGTAACCACTAGTCTCAGGTGACAGAGATCATAGCTGTGGAAATGTCTTCTCTGTCTCAGCTGTCCTTGGGAATCCTTGGATCATCTGGAGTGTGGGTTGGCTGTGAGGCTTCCCTGTTCCTCCTCAGTGTGACTCTGTGTCGGCTTCCATGCCACAGGGAGGCACAGCTGCAACGTGCTCCCTCGCGGCAGCCCCAGATGCATGGGGACTCCTGTCTGTGAGATCAGAGGAGGCAGAGTTGAGGTGGATATTGAGGACGGAGCAGCCCTTCTGGAATGATCCTGCCGTAACCGAGTATCGCCCCAGCAAGGACAGTGACCCAGGTGGTAAGGTAAGGCCTCCTCCCTGCCTGCCTGCTGGTTTTTCCCTCACAGCACTCTCAGGTTCTGCTTTCCAAGTCTGATCTTGCTTATCTTTGCATCCCTGCCTGTTCCACTTAGCATTTGGCCTCAGCAGCTCCCTATTTCTGGCACCAGGGCCAGCAGATCCTGGGCATTTTGCCCTGCTACACCCCTGGAGCCACGTCATCTGTGAGGAGAAGGGCAGCCAGACAGTGTCCACGGTCTGTGAGCAAACTTGGACCCTCTGGTCGCTGACCCTGCCTCTGGACACTATGCTTGGGCTTTGCTAGTCAGAACTTGGGAGACGTGGGCACCCCAGGAGTACGGGCTCAGGGATCTGTGCGTTTATCCTTGTTCAGTCTGTATGAAAGTCATCGACACTAGCCGAATGCGTTGCAGCAATTTTTTGTGTCTCCTTATCACATTTTTACATGTGTTTCCTACCTATTTCCTGGGGGATGTACTTTTCCCCTTTATATACGTATTTGTGTTACCTTTCTGAAGAAGGTTTCCTTTTATTAGGCTCAGCAGTTTACTGGAATCAAATCCACAGTGCTCAAAATTATTCTAAAAGGCAGGTACCTCTTTTGTCCTGGACTCCTTACCTTCCAGGCTACTCTGATTCTATGACAAATAGCCATCGGCATCCGCCAATACATTCGGCACAAGCACATCAATGAATTGCTTGAGTATTTCATTGATGCCCATTATGGGGAGGGTCAAATTTTCTCTTTGGATATTTTTATCCGGAAGGAAAAAAGGCATCACCCAGTGGGAATTCCCATCCATGATGTGGTCCTGGACATCCGCAAGGCCTTCATCGTCACAGCAGTCAGTGGGCAAAACAGTAGGTACTGCTGAAGCTTTGCCCCAAAGACAAAGAAGAGAAGTGAGTCCACATCCAAAGCTTCAGGGGATCGTAACTCTGGAGGAGCCGACGTCTGTGGAAGTGGATTCTGCGGGCTTTCCCCAAAGTCGATCACACTATCCTGCTGAAGTGGCTGCCTGGTGTCACACCTCCACCCTCTAGAGAGAGAAGCTCCTTCTGTAATGAAGGGAGAAAGTGAGGAAAGTGGGAGGGGCTAAAACCATTAACCAGTTGGTCCTAACATTATTGGTTTGTGAAATTCTTTGTTTCTCAGAGTTTCTAGCACCTGAAGGTTGTGTGTTTGGTTTGATTAGTCTTGAAATGCCAAATGTATTTGCATCAGCTACTAAACAAACTATTGCTAAATAATTCTTATAACAAATGACTACAAGAGACAACACATAACAAAGTTCCATAAATAATTTTTCACAGTTTCATATTAGAGTATTTTGTTTTGGTCTTGTAGCTTGACAAAGACTCTCCCCTTTTCTGATGCTAGGCTCCTCTGATCCCTCTTTTGGATGAGGGCTTGAGCTTAGCTCCTGTCCTGGCTGTGGCCTGCCCATCCCACATTATATTAAGATGATATGTTTGTGTGAGGGCACTAGAATACAGTCTTAGCAAGAGTCTTCTCCTCCACCCCACCCCTTGCTATTGGATCAAGTTCCTCATTTCCCACTTTTGATATTTAAGTGCTTGGCCTGCCTGAAACAACAACCCCTTATCCTTGATGTTTGTCTAGCAATTTTTAATCCACTGATGCCTCTCACCCTGCTCCTTGGCCATAAATCCCCCTTGTCCTTTTGTTTGAAGTGGATGCTTTCTCCTTTATTGCCATAGTCTTGAACAAATTCCAAATAACATTTTCTTTAACAGGCTACTCTTCAATGTGAATATGACAAACATTACTCCTGTTTTGTTGAAAAAGAAACCGAAGCTCCCATCGTTCAATTTCATAGTGCAAATTGTAATGCTGGGACTAGAGCCCTAGAGTCCTGTTGTTTGGATGGCAGAATTACTGCTGGTTTTGAAGACTGTCCATTCTGCCCTTCTCCTTTTGAGTCAGAAATTGGTATTTCCTTTCTTGGATTTAGACCAGGGAAATCTACTGGCAATGTAAGGGCCAATCACAACAAGGGTGGAGAGGGTAGGAGTGGGAGGAGGACAACACTTCTTTGACTGCTGGTCTTTTGGAGCCTTCCTCAAGCTGTAGGTAAAGCCTACATAGCTCCTCTTTTGATTATTTTTGCTTCTGCTTCTTGAGGTCTGGAATCTTCACCCTCAACCAGTTTTCACATAGAATGAATACACAGGGCATCTCTAGCTGGCTGAGTGGCCATGAGCATGTTACTTGACACCTTATATTTTGGTTTTTCTCTTGTGTTCAAAGTAGGGGGCAGACAGCTCTAAAGTTAATTCCAGTTATAAAATTCAATAAGTCTAGTACTCACAAGCCCTGATTTTGGAAACAAGGGTGAAATGCTTAAGGAAGGGGCACAACTCAGTTTCTGACAGAGTTGAAATCTGGGGTCTCAGCTCCCTTTCTCATCATCTGCTCTTCTCCCTCTATCTGTATCAACTCACCATGGGCTCTCAGTAAATCTGACTCAGTGCCACTGAACGATGGCTGCGGTTGGCCCTTCTTGCCTGTGAGGCCAGAGACTAGGATTCTGCACACCAGCAAGAAGTGTGGCTCTCATGCTTGGGCCTCCGCCTAGCATGACACGAACCTTGTAACCTGCAACACACCACTAATGGGAAAAGTTCAGATAAGGAGGTGTTAACCAGCTTAAAAGGGAAGACCAGAGGTCAACAGGGCAGGATGCAACCCTGGATTCGGTGTTAAACTGAATCTCTCACCTGTGACTGGTCATAGATTCTAGGAGCATTGAATCTATTCTTATTTAACTGCTCTTCAATAATGTCTTTCCTCATTGTCTGGGCACTGGGGCAACCCTCCAGGTCTTCCATGGCAGACCTTAAAATCCTGTAGTCATCAGCTATTTTCACACTGCCTCATGACAGATGTATAGCCCAGGAAAATGTGCATCCCTTCAAAGAGGGACCTTGTCTTCAGATTCCTGGTGATTGGCATCTGACAGTACTAAATGAAGAGCATGGAATGTGCTACCAAAGCTCCTAGAAGACATCCTGGCCTGTGCCTTGAGGTAGGAAGAGCAACGTTGGCATCCCAGCTCTTCTGATGACAAGGCATGTGGCCATGGTGTCAGAGGAGGAGGGCCAAGCCGATTCTCTGCCCTACCTGCTGTGTAACCTTGGTTTCGCTGCCCCAATTCCTTGAGAGTTGGCGTCTGCACCCCCCAGGAATCATCCAAGAACTGAAGGAGTAATTTCAGTGATAATTTTAATGGACCATCTTAACTGAATGAATGGGCTTGGATAGAGAAGCTTGCACCCCTAAAGATTTAGAAGGTGGGCTCCAGTCAGACAGACTTGAGTTTACTTCCTGCCTGTGCCTCTGCCCAGGTGAGTGACCCTAATCAACTCATTCCCTTTCTTTTGCCTCACTTCACCCTTGAATAAAAGGGGGACATCATGGGTTGCTCATGTCATTTAAATGAACATCTACTGTCCATGAAGGATGCTGTACAGTGCCTGATGCACCAGAATGCCTGGTAAGCATTAGTCATGCCCTTAGTGTTATACCATCTCAACCACATTCCAGTCTGATCTCCCAAGTGCCTCTCTGAGCACCAGTAGAAGCCATTTTTTAAAAAAGTCCTAAAGTTGTTTCAATGATGAGCAACACATTTTTACAATAGACAAGAAAAACAGTAAGAGCAAGTAGTCTAGTGCCTCCCACATAACCAGATCATCATTAATATTTTAGTATATTCCCTTCATATAGCTTTTTGAGCATTGAAACATTTATATTGTAAAATTTATAATTTGATTTTTTACTTAGATATTTCTGGCATTTTATCTTTTAGATTATAAATAATACCTTTGACATTTAAAAAAGTAAGTCTTTTTCATAATTTTGTATTATTCCCTTCAGCTCTTTCTTCACCAGTGTGTTGGTGGATTCTAAGCTAGGGATGATGAGGGCGGTTTTGTTCTGGGTCCTATTATATCCTCTTTGTCTCCTGGAATCTTTCTACTTCTAATCTACTAATCAGTGTCAGTTCAATGCCACTTGAGTTCAGAACAGAATGCTCAGTTATTTTTTATATGCTAATTCCAAAGAGTTCTCAGTCTTTCTGAGTGCTTTCAAATTCATTCTTGAATCTACAGACATTTATGAGTCAGATCGATGGCATTATGAATATTTATTTTCTTATTTTTTAGCTCAAGATGTTATTTTTATATTTTATGTATCATGCAATTGTTGGAAATTTAGGAGGTATGACTTCCTTTCTAATAACTCTTTAAAATAATTTCCTTTAACTACCCTGGAAGAGAGAAAAGTTGAATATATCTATCCAGTTTTATGAGGAGAGTGTCTCTGTTAAATTGAAAGATGGTGTGTTAGTCAGGTTTCTGTCATTGTGACAAAATCCCAGAGATAAATCAACTTAAAGGAAAAAGGTTTATTTTGGTTGACTGTTTCAGAGATTTCAGTCCATGGTTGACTAGCTCCATTCATTGTTCCTGGGCCTGCGATGAGGCAGTATATTATGACAGAAAGGTGTGAGGGGGCAAAGCTTCTCATCTTATGGCAACATCCAGGAAATAGAGAGGATCTTGTGACAAAATATACCCATCAGGGTCATGGCACCCTTGACCTACCTCATCCAGCTAGGCCCCACCTCCTAATTTCCACCATCTCCCAGTAGCACTATCACCTGGGAACCAAGCTTTTTATACATATGACTTCAGGGGACATTCCAGGTCCAAACTGTAACTTTCTGTCCTGGCTCCCATAGGTTTATGACTATCTCATAATGTAAAATTCACGTAGTCTATCTCCAACAGTTCCCAAAGATTTAGCAGTTCCAGCGTTACTCAAAAGTCCAAGTCCAAAGTCTCCTCTGAAACTCAAGGAAAACTTTTTGCTATGAACCCCTGTTTTAAAACAAAATGTTACTTCCAACATACAGTGGCTCAGAGTAAACATTTCTATTTGTCTAGAGAATAATATGAGAACACCAAAGGACTGGACCAAAGCAAGACCAAAACTCAGCAAAGCTGAGCTAAGTCTGTAGCTCAATGTTTGGCATCTAGGGCATGTGGTTACATGATGTAGGCTCCAAAAGGCTTGGACATCCCTGCCCCTATGGCCTTTCTTGCTGCAGCCCACATAGTGCCATTCTTTGGGGCTAGCTCTGCCCAGTGCTTGCAGCTTCCCTAGGCAGACATTCTACGTTACTAGGAGCTCTAATTTTCCAGTGCTTCCACTGCAGCTTTGGCTTTACTCACACAGCTTCATGCATCACCTTCTCAGGGACTGCCTACAGATATTCCAACTCCATTACATGCTGCTTGGCCTCTCAGCCCTTCCTTTGAAATCTTGGTGGAAAACTCCAGGACCCATAACTCTTTGTTCTGCATGTCTGAAAAACCAAGACCACATGGATGATGCTCAGGTCTGGTGCCAGCTCAAGCAGTAACTGGCCTCCATGGATTATGACTTCAGCAATGGTTGAGTGCCTGCGCAGCTGAATACAGTAAATAGAATCTTGTAGAAACATCTTCTAAACAAAAATGTGTGATTGGAGGGCCCTGAGCTCTCTTCTCAAAGAAAAGTCTTTAAAATTGCTTTACAATTCTACAAACTTTTGAGCCTATTATGGGTGGGTTCTGGCCAATTCCCAAGATAAATTCAAGGCATCTTTTCCATTTTCTTGGTACAAAGTACTGAGCTTCTTTTTAATGGTGCTAATCTTTTCAGCAAGCACACCTTCCTTAGCCCCAATTTTACAAGTATATTATTCTCTCCTGGTCAAATATTAGGTTTTCAAATCTTTTTGCTCATGATTCTCATTGTAAAACTTGTCAAAAACAGCCAATAATACTCATACTACTTCCTGAATGCTGTGCTGCCTTGGATTTTCCTCTAAAATATTAAAAATTATCCTGCCACATTCAAACTGAGCCTCTCACAAAGTCTCAGGGCATGGTCAAAATGTAGACAAATTCCTTGCCAGAATGTAACACCAATGACCTCTAGTCCAATTCCCAGTTGAATCTTTATTCACATCTGAAACCTCATAAGCACAGCCTTTACTGTCCACATTCCTATCAGCCTTCTAGTCTTTTGAGCTCACACAAGAATCATCCATTAAGTTCTGCTTATACAGTTAAAGGGCTTCTCCAGCCTGCATCTCCATACTTTTCCAAACTCCTACTACAAACCAATTCCACATGGTCAGGTATTATCATAGCAGTGACCCTACTTCTTAGTATGAGTTTTCTGTATTAGTCAGCATTTTGTCACTGTAGCCTGGCTCCATTGTTTCTGGGCCCGTGGTGAGGCAGAAAACATGGCTGACGGGTATAGTATGGCAAACCTTCTTATCTCATTGCCACTAGGAAAAAGAAAAAGTGAGAGAAGGGGTCTAGGGAGAAAATACGCTCTTCAAGGGCATGCCCCCTGTGATCTATCTTGTTATGGTTTAGATCCAGAATGTTCCCCCAAACTCTCATGTGCTCAGAGGCAGGGGTTTTGGAGGGAAGTTGGATCACAGGGCACTGTACTCATTGGTGGATTCATCCACTAGTGAGTTCAGTGGCTGAGTCTGCTGTTGGTAGAAGAGGAAGGTGACTGAGGGTGTGACCTGGAAGGGAATATCTCTCTCCCTGGATCCCTCCTTCTCTCTCTCTGCTTCCTGGCCACCATGAGGTGAGCAGCTTTTCCTCCATCTGTTCCTTCCATCATTCCCTTTCTGCCTTGGACCAACCAACCACAAACTGAAAACATGAGTCAAAATAAAGTTCTCTTCCTTTAAATTGTGGATGTTTAGTATTTTGTCTCAGTCATAAGAAAGGGACTAAGACAGATTTTGGTACTAGGGGTGATTCTAGAAACACAGGACTGTAAGGATATATTTCTCTAATTAGCTTAGTGGTTCCTGGGTTTGACTTTCTAATTTGATAATACCTAAACTTGCTATGGTCTCTTCTGCTAATATAGAGAGTACTGATAGTCCATGGTGTGAACTGCTTAAAGTAGTATACAACATAGAATACAACACTGTGGTGGACTTATTGTGGTCAACTTGAGCCAGAACGCCCAGCTGGACTGAGTTGGTGTGATTCTGGGCGTAGAGGATCCACCTGGAGATTGTTGCCGATGCAACATAAAGGAGAACAAGAACAGAAGATAGTGGCTGTTTCCCAGGAGAAGCTCTGCTGTGGCTGGTTCTCCTGAAAGGAACTTGGCTGTTCTTGTCAAGGAAGGAACTTGGGGTCTTGCTGTCATCGAGGATGGCTGCTGTTGCTTTGGGGGAGCTCTGGTCACCATCTCTGCTGGGAGCATTGTATCCTGGTTCTAGTAAAGAATTCTTCAGCCATCATCTGCAGACATGGACATACACGGGACCGTGCTGTGGGCTCCCAGCCCTGACTGGATTTTTTGGGTCTCCAGTGCATAGATAGACATTCAGCACTCTTCCTGCATTTGGTTTATGGGTGAATATTGTAACTTATAAAGTATTAAGTCTGTTCTCTTACAAACCATTGACTCTAAAAAGGTAACTAATACAGAAATTGGTACTGAGAGTGGGGTCATTGTTGTGACTATAATTGACTATGTGGTTTAGCAGCCTTTGGAGTTGGCTTAGGAAAGGTTTGGAAATGTCGCCTACAAGAGAAGCCTTGGAAAACCTTTGTAGGTTCATAGCAGGAGATTCTGGTCAGAGCTCAGAAGACTAGAATGCTGATAGAAAAGTTGCCAGTACCGACCCAGCTCAGTAGGTTTCTGCTGGAAAGAAGGACCACATTGGCTGCTGAACTCCGGACCATGTGTGTTATGACCTGGGAAAGAAGTTTGTCTGCATTTTGCTTGTGTCCAGAGACTTTGCCTGAGACTAAGATTAAGGGCAGTGGACTAATTAGTCTTGCAAAGGAAATTTCAGGGCAGTCTAATGTTGAGGCGGTGGCACGGCTATTGTTGGGGGCTTTTAGCCAGATTTATGTTGAGAATCAAGAGCAAAGAGCCCAGCAGAATGATTCAAAATATGAGTTGAGCCAGAAAGGAAGCTCCAGTAAATTTGCTGCCTGCAAAGATGACACAGAGGTGAAAGTGGTTGGTGAAAAGACTAGCAAGAAAAAGCCAACTATTTCAGAAGAAGATGAAAGAAAAGATGGCCCATGGATATCACAAGAAACAGCAGGACTCCAGCCTTTGCAGCTCTGGAGTTGGAAAGGTGAAAGACTTTGCTTTTGAGAGAAAGCCCCAGAGCACCATGTTCCAGAATGGTGGCAGCCTAGGGAAGTTGGTCCCTGGGATTTGGTTCAGAGTGCTCAGTGATCCAGCACATGACCCCAACAGACAAGAGAGAAGGAAGCCAGACTTCTGCTCCAGCTGGTGGCAGACCCTGGTGTCATCCATGTGGCCCTGGCTTTAGGTGCATGCAGAATGCAAGAGTCATGGGGTCAGGAAGGCTTCCACCCAGATTTCAGAAGAAGGTCTGGGAGGCCAGGCAGTGTGCCCCTGACAGGGCAGTGTGCGGAGCTGTGAGTGTGAAGCTGAAGGTGTACTGGACACCCCAGAAGTTTGGAGAAGACAGGAATGTGGATCACCTGAGGAAAACTGCAAGGAGGGAGCAGAACCAGCCCAAAAGAGAAACCATGGGAGAGACCACCACTGGAAGTGCTATAGGAGCAGAACTGCCCAAGCTCTTTGGAGTTCAGACTTCACCACAGATCGCCTCTGATGCTAGACATGGAACTGAATGATTTAATGTTCACCCTGCTGGATTTCAATCTTGCTTTGGTCCCATTCCTTTGTATTCCCCTGTTTGTACCTTTTGGAATGGAAATGTTTATTTTGTGCCATCGTATATTGGAACTGTTCAACTTTCTTTCCATTTGTACAGGGGCTTGCAGCTAAGAGTTTGCCTTACATCTCAGAGGAGACTTTGGACTTGGACTTTTCAGCAATGCTGAAACTGTTAGGACTTTGGCAACTCTTAGAGATGGACTAAATTCCTTTTGTGTAAAAGGAGGTACATGAGTCTTTGGGGATCCAGGGGCGGAATGTTATTTGTGTCTAGATGTCCCCCCAAAGTCTCATGTGATCTAGAGCATGTGATTACTAAATTAGTCCACTGATTGGCTTGGCATAGTTCTTCTGGAGTCAAGGATGTTATACTAAGATTAAGGGTGCTGGGATTAAGGGTGGGAGGGCTACCCACCCTAAAACCAGGAACCCTGGATAAAATATAAGGGACAGAAAAAGGCTTGCCTATCCCCTTGCTTGCATCTCTTGCTAACCTTGCTGCCTTCTGCCTGTCTGCCATGCTACTCTGCTTTGGACCCAGCTGATTGTGGACTGAAACCTCTACAAACTGTGAGCCAAATAAACCTTTCTTCCCTAACTTTGAGAGTCAGGTATTTTGTCTCAGCAATGAGAGAAAAGTAACAAAGACAGATCCATTTGATTTTTCTAATTCCACATATTGTGAGATGCAAGGAATTTATTGACTATCTCTATATTTTTGAACATTTAGAAAGAGTAAGAACTATAATGACGCTGACTGGTTGCTCTTAGCTTTTCTGAACAAACCAGTAAAGAAAAATCGTAAGCTATAGACATGCATAAACAATCCAAAGCTTCTAAGTGTGAAGACAACTTAGTGGAAAAAAAAAATTGCTCAAAGATTCACATTTCTAGCTCCAGGCATGTATAGAGAATCTGAAGTTTCCTAAGTGAGTCCTGAAGGAGAATCTTCCCTCCTTTACTTAGGACTGAAGTTGTCAAAACCCAGAAACAAACCCTCACGGTTCATTTGGCTGAATTACAGTGAAAGTTTAACATTCAGCCTTAAAGTGTATTGAAAGTGAAAGTGAGGGCGCTGATTAGAATATAATAGCATCCAGAAAATCGGGATGGAGATTGGGGGGGAACTCAACGAGGCTGGGGACACTGGATTCCTTTATTCTGATGAGATTATTTTGCCGGAGGAAGAGACTACCTCATCCTCAGTGACAGGCATTTCTGTGGTGTTGGCCTCTCTCCCTGTACCTGCAGAAGCTCATCTTGGGTCGCCTGTGGAAATGGCAGTAACTGTCTCTGATGCAGTTACCCTGACACTCTTCAGGACCCACCCTCACCGTCCTCTTTTGCTTCTAGGTCTGTAACCAGGCTCAAATCTCAGAAGGCCCTTAAAGTTGAGGTACATAGCATGAGCCATGAAGAGATCCACTATACTCTCAAAGAGTTTCTTGATTTTTCAATTTCTTAAAAGCAAAGTTCTGAGGAATAAATATGGGGATGGACTTTAAGGGTGGGGTTACTGATGGAAGAAATGTAAACCTTGATTATGCTGAGTTTTTCGATATGCGCCCATTAAGTAGAGATTCTGATTTTAATGTTAAAGCTTGTTGAGTTTAAAAAAAAGGTGCTAATAGTTTATTTGGTTGGTTGGTTGCAGTATAGATTAAAAAGTGGCCCACTGTAAATGACCTGGAAATGCCTGCTATTCTTTCATGAGGGTATACAAAGGCTCAGAGAAATTGCAATGCTGGAGTGGATTTGTCAGGTAAAAATTAATGCTCCATACTGGGGGGGGGGCTGTCCAGAAATATACTTTTTTATTAATACCCTAAGAAACAGACTCATGAGGGGAGTACTGGCATCTTCAAAGAATCCCATCATTGTTTTCTCTGTATGCTAGATCTTATAGTAGGACCTGCACTCACTTAATTGGAAAATTTAAAGGTAGGGGGTTAAATTGAATCCTAGAGTGGCAAGGGCCAAGAAGCGGCACTCAACCACCAAAGGCAAAGTGGACATACGTATTGTGTCATTGGTACTATGTTCTGTTTTTTCATTGACTCAATTGTATGTTATTCTTCTCTGTGTCATGTAGCAACTGTTGGATTGATTTTTCATAGACCCTAACCATTTTGAAAAACTCTTTCTTTTCATGATTATTAGCCACAATCTTGTCTTCTACACCTGAAGTTTTGTCTTTACATTGTTTTATTCTACTGCCTATACTTTCAATGGAAGTTTTAATCTCTTGGACTTCTATTTGAATCTGTTTCATGGATTCCATTTCCTTTCTGTGTTGGGAGTTTATAGGTAACATCATTTTTCTAAATTCCTCTTTTTTTTTTATCTATATCTGCTCTAGAGTCACTAATCATGTCTTTCATTCCAGAAATGATTTCTGTTTTGATGTTTTCTAGAGCCTCATTCATCTGCTTTGTTCTTTCTGCTGTTACTTCTTCCAAGAGTTTGGGTGGGAGGCTTTCAGATTGTTCCACCTTGTTACCCTCTGGGTTTGCTTTTGGTGAGCTGGAGGTCTGGGGTCGCATCTTGTTTATGTGTCTTCTCATTTTCTATTTTTTTCTTTTTTAGTTTAATTCCTGAGTTGATGCTTATGAATTGCCTATGACAGGTAGCTTTTTGGTTAGTACTGAGAAGACTTTAGAAATTACTGCTTCCTCAGAGATGTCTTCCAGGTACAGCTGACTTTTTTATTTTGAGTTGGTTGCAAGACCCTATCTTTTCAATTTATTGGGGCTGAGAAGTTGCTATCTATTTGGTCAGTCCCTGGTTCTTTGACCCTGGCCTATAACATTGTTTACGACCCTCTGCAGTCTTGGCATACAAGGAAGAATTGATTAGAACAATCCTGTCACCTTGGCTAAAGTTGTACAATCAGCAACAACAATATCATCAAACACAGCCTAGAAAATAACAAACTGTGGTAACTATCAATTTGACACCTTTAACCATATGAACTAGATTTGTGGTTATATAACAATATCCAAAATAAACCAGAGTATACAGTAAATATGCCCTCAATATGGTGATTTTACCCCCAGGATGAGAAAATTCAAGAGATTAGGAGGAAAAAAATAGAGAATAGAAGAAGAGAAAGAGATGAGAAGCAAGGCTGGATGACAAGGGACGACTGTGCAAACTTTGGGGAACTAGTAAAGAAGACAGAAGTGAAGGAGAGAAGGAAGAACAGAAAGAAGGACAGAACAAAGTAATAACAACAAAAACTAGAATTTCACTGTCATATAAAAAACAAGAAAAAAAAATACAAAGAAAGAAAAGCCAAAAAAAAAAAAAAAGCCAACACAACAAGGAAAAAAGAAAAAGAAAAAGAAATGTCCATTTCCAGGCATGTCTCTGCTGTCACTGGTAGACAGAGTAGGCAGGCCCAGTTCCTTGTTGATTAATCCCAGCAATAGATTTGTGACAGGATAGTGGGTGTTCCCAGATGGGTTCAGTAGCAAGGTTTCACCAGTTCCACTGAAATTCAGCCTGGTCTCTGGCTGTGGGGTTGGAACCTGATTTGTTCAGCTAGAGACACACTGTGTGTCTCCCACTGGCTTGGACTTAGTTCCCTGCCAGTTTGAACTTGGCTCCTTGCTCTCCTGCCAACTTGAATTTGAACTCTGCTCTGCCTTTCCCTGCCTTGGCCTGGCATCAAAAGCCACTGGCAGCTTTTCTGAGTTCTGAGCATGGCCCCTTTCCAAGATGGTGACCAGCCGATCAACCCCACCCCACCCGGGGGCCGTCTGATACCAGATAACTCAGATATCTCACCAGCCACTGAAGTCTGCTGTGTCCACCACTCTGCTTCATTTGTGTGTCTTTCTGTGGAGGCCTCTGTGGTCACCAGTAGTCACCATGTGTCTGCAGGCTCAAGCCATGTCACTTGCACTGAGAGCTGGGACTGCAAGTTGGGGCTCAGGGAGAAAGTACCATGAGTCACTTCCTTGCTCTACACTGAGGTTGCTCCTTTTGCTCTCCCTGTGGGCTTCAACTCCTGCTTCAGGTCCCTGCTGGCTCCTGGGAGCGCACTTCCCTCCCTCTGCTCATCCCTAAATACTATATTCCAGTGTCTGGACAACAAATCTCAGAGAGGCTTTTTCTCTGATTCTCACCACTTCACCATCTTCTGGACATAGTTATTGTACTGGACAGCAGAAGCAATGGAATTATCAGAATGGTCTGACATGTATAAACCTATGGCATTGGCTGATTAGTCATGGTCTTCCTCAAGTGAAATAGACAGCCTACTAAACTTTTATTGGATTTTTGTAAGCAGAAAAATCTTAGGGCAAATGAGCAAAAATCTACCTCAAACTGTAGCAACAGAGAAGCATACCCTCTCAACCAATTTTCAGACTTGAACCAGTTTGCAGACCCAGAACACTTTGAATAAAGAGGAAGCCAGGTCCCCTTGAGAAGGAACCCCAGTGCACTTCCAAAAGTTATATTGTCAACATTTCTCCCCTTCTTCCCCAAAAGGACCTAAGTCCATTTACCAGAATAACTATACATTGGGGAAAAAGAAATGATTAGACATTTTAAAGACTGGTGGACACTGGTTCTGAAATAATCCTGATCCCAGAGAATCCAAAATAACATGTGGCCCTCCAATAAGAGTAGGGGCCTATGGAGGTAAGGTGATCAATGAAATTTTAGCCAAGGTCCAACTCGCAGTGAGTCCAGTGGGTCACACAATCCATCCTGAGTTCATTTCCCCAGATCCAGAATACATAATTGACATAAATGCCCTTTGCACTTGGCAGTATATCCACACTTTTTCCCTAACCTGTAGTATGAGAGTTATTATGGTGGGATAGGCAAATGGAAGCCATTAGAATTGTCACTACCTGGGAAAATAGTAAACACGAAACAATAGCACATCCCTGGAAGGATTGCAAAGATTAGTGCAACCATCAAGGACTTGAATGATACAGGGGTGGTGGTTCCCACCACATCCCCATTTACCTCTCCTATTTGGCCTGAGCAGAAGAGAGATAGATCTTAGAGAACGACGGTAGATTACCATAAGCTTAATCAAGTGCTGACTCCAACCGTGGCTCCTGTACCAGATGTCCACTTTACACTCAGCAGTATCTCCACACTGCCGAGTGTGGAGTGACGAGTGTTTCCTTGCCTGAGCAGATTGATACAGCTCCTGGTACCTGGTATGTTGCTATTAATTTGGCAAGTGTCTTTTTTTCCATATCTATTCATAAGGCCCCGCAGAAGCAATTTGGTTTCATCTGGCAAGGCCACTAGTAGACCTTTACTAGCCTACCCAGAGTATATTAACCTCCAACCCTGTGTCACATCTTAGTTCACAGACATCTTGATCATCTTTCTTTTCTACAATTTATCACAGTGGTCCATTTACTTTGATGATATTATGTTGATTGGGTCAAATGAGCAAATGGTAGCAACCACTCTGGACTTGTTGGTAAAGCATTTGTGTGCCAGAGGATGGGAAATAGATCAAACTAAAATTCAATGTCTCTCTAGTGCAGTGAAAATTCTTGGAGTCCAGTGGTGAGTGATGCAGAGAGATCCCTTCTAAGTGTGAAGGATAAGTTGTTAGTCTCTCCTACAATCAAAAAAGAGGCACGATGCCTAGTGGGCATATTTGGATCTTGGAGGCAATATATTCCTCACTTGGGTGCATTTCTTTGGCCCATTTACAAGTGACATGGAAAGTTACTCATTTTGACTAAGGCCCAAAACAAGAGAAGGCTCTGTAATGGTCCAGGGTCCTGTGTAGACTGCTGGGCCACTTGGGCTATATGATCCAGAGGACCTAATAGTACTTCACATATAAGTGACATAAAGGGATGCTGTCTGGAGCCTCTGACAGGCCCCCATAGATGAATCACAATGGAGGCCCTTAGGATTGTGGAGCAAGGCTCTGTTATCATCTGCAGACTACTCATCCTTTGAAAAACAGCTTCTGGCCTACTCCTGAGCCTTAGTGGTAACTGAACATTTGATCATGGGCACCAGATTACTTTGTGACCTGAGCTGCCCATCACGAACTTGGTGCTTTCTGACCCACAAATCATAAAGTTGAATGTGCACAGCAACAGTTCATCATCAAACAGGAGTGGTATATATGTGATAGGGCCTGAGCAGGTCCTGAAGGTATAAGTAAATTACATGAAGAAGCAGCCCACGTGTGCATGGTTCCTACTCCTGCTATAGTGCCTTCTGTCCCCCAGAATACACCTAGAGCCTCATGGGCTGTACCTTATGAACAGTTGACAGAGGAAGACAAGACTAGGACCTAGTTTACATATGGTTCTGCATGTTATACCGGCACCACCTGAAAGCCGCAGCACTATAGCCCCCTTCCAGGACATCCCTGAAGGATAGTGGCAAAGGAGAATCTTCCCAGTGGGCATAACTGTGGGCAGTGCACTTGGTCAACATTTGCTTAGAAGACAAAAATGACCAGATGTGTCACTGTATACCAATTCATGGGTGGTAGCCAATGGTCTGGCTGGATGGTCAAGGATTTAGAAGGAACATGACTAGAAAATTGGTGACGAGGACATTTGGGGAAGAAATGTGGATAGACCCATCTATATGGGCAAAATATGTACCCCATGTAAATGCTTACCAAAAGGTGACCTCAGCAGAAGATGAGTTTAATAATCTAGTGGATAGGATGACTCATTCCATGGCTAGCAGTCAGGCTTTTTCCTTAGCCATCTCTGCGATTGCCCAGTGGGCTCATGAATAAGGTGGTTATGGCACTAGGAATGGGAGTTGGACATAAATCAAGGCTGACCTGGCTATAGCCACTGCTGAATGCCTAGTCTGCCAGCAGCAGAGACCAACACTGAGGTATAGCACCATTCCCCAGGATGATTGGCCTGTGATGTGGTAGCAGGTTGATTATATTGGAGTGCTTCCATCAAGGAAAGGGCAGGGCTTTGTCCTTTCTTGAATAGACACTTAGTCCAAGTATGGATTTGCCTTCTTTACACATAATATTTCTGCCATAAACAACATCCACGGAATAACGGAATGCCTCCTCCACTATTATGGTATTCTACAAAGCATTGCTTCTGACCAAGGAATGTACTATATGGGCAAAGAAGTGTGGTGATGGGGTCATGCCCATGGAAGTCACTGGCCTTATCATTTCCCCCAAAATCCAGAAGGAGCTGGACTGACAGAAAAGTGGAATTACCTTTTGAAGATGTATTTATAGTGCCAGCTAGGAGGCAGCACCTTGAAGAGAAGGGGCAAGGTTCTCCAGTAGGCTGTATATGTTTCGAATCATCATCCTGTGCATGGTACTCTTTCTGCCAGAGCCAGGATTCACGGGTCTAGGAATCAAGGGGTAGAAATGGGAATGGCACCACTCTCATTACTCCTAGTGACCCATTAGCAAAATTTTTGTTTCCTGACTCTGAAGTCTTATGTTTTGCTGGCCAAGAAGTCTTAGTTCCAGGGAAGGCTTGTACCAGGGAGCAAAACAATGATATCATTGAACTTGAAATTAAGACTTTCGCCTGTTCATTTTGGGCTCCTCATTCTTCTGAATAAATAAATAAAAAGGGAGTTCTCGCGTTGATGGGGATGATTTTTCCAGATGACCAGGGGAAATTAGACTATTATTCCATAGTGGAGGTGAGGAAGAATATAGTTGGAGTGCAGGAGATCAACTAGGCCACCTTCTAATATCACCATGCCTTGGTATTGAAAAACAATATCCTAATCCAGGCAGGATGCCTAATGTCCCAGAACCTTCAGGAATATGGTACTGGTATGGATCACCCTACTAGGTAAAGTACCAAGCCCTGCTGAGGTGTTTGCTGAAGGCCAAGGGAATACAGATGGATGGTAAAGAAGATAGTTACAAATACCAGCTGCGACCACATAGCAGTTATAGAAATGTGGATTGTATTTGTAATATTTCCTTCCAATTTTGTTAATATCCATACATATATTACAAAGGTATCTTTATATGTTTGTTTCTGTTTGGATTATAATGTCGGTCTATTTAATATAGGTACTTAAATATTGTTAAATCTGCATTATAATAATTTATGGAATATCAGGAGAAGAGCAAGCATCACTCAAAGAAAAAATTTGCCTTGTACTCTGGGGAGGGAATTAGTACATTTTTGTTTGTATGCAGGATAGTTTTATCACATGAGGTGCAATTATGAACTTTTAATTTATTTTGAGACTAAATATGGTTTAAGGAGATGTGTCTGGTTGTCAAGTTGACAAGGGATCGATTGTGATCATTAAATATGATGTCATGTCAACTCAATTTGATTTGAGTAAGATTAGTAAATTCTGGGTGTGTCTGTGGATGATTGACATGTAGGTCAGCAAATTGAGAGTGGAAGACTCACTCTGGATGGAGGTGGAACCAATAGGCTTGGAGCTTCAACAGAATAAAGCAGGGAAGAAAAGAAAGTGTTTCCTTTTCTTGGGAGGATGTTCAGTGTCATTGCCCTCGGACGTTGGTCTCTAGTTCCTTCAGTCTTCCAGGCAGACTTTGCATCGCTGACTCTGTAGTGAGCTTCCAGAACTTTGGTCTTTGACTGGTATTGGTCCTCTGGGTCTCCAGTGCAACGATGGCCATTCTGGATTCTTCTACCTGCAATCCAGCACACAGCCACTGGGATTCCTCCAGTTCTGATCCCATAAGTCCCCTGTAAAATCATACATATATTTTATATTGAATCTCTTCCTTTAGCGAACTCTAACTATTATACACCTCTTCCAACTAGATCCTATTTCCTAAAGTTCCTACCACTTCCCAATAACGCCAACAGCTGGGAATTGAGCTTTCAACATGTAGGCCTTTGGAGGTTAAATTATAACAGATACCTGAAAGATTCTCCCCAGTCACCCCAAAATACCCCTACTTTTTGGTTTTCCATTTTACCCCACCTAAAGCATGCCAAGTAACACATTGCATGTTATCGAGCATCGTGCATTTTGTTCCCCAGTGTTTTACAAGTATCTTGGAATGTGCGCAAGGGGAAAAGGGGGAAATGTATTGAGTTCCTACCTTGCATCATTCTCCATACTGCTATGAGATACCTGAAATTCAATCTTTACCCCAACCCTCTAAGGCAGACGTTATTTTCCCACTTTACTGACACATAAAGTAAGCCTCAGTGGTATGGACAGGAGGAGCGCTCAGACATCTCCAGCTAGTTTTGCTTGTTTGACGAATCCTAACATTCTGGCAGTCTAGTTCTTCCTCCTTGGACTCTTAAACCAGTGGGTTCCCTGCTTTGTCCAGCCTAGCGTAGGTAGATTTCTATCACTTGCAACCCCAAGAATCCTGACTGACATGTGTACTTACTTTACTTCCCACAATACTGCAAGATCTTTAAGATTTTTTCCTTGGGTCTATACTTATGCTCTGATCCACAGCAGAAGGAAGGGAAACTTTTTGGAACAAAAATTAGATTGGTTGCAAATGGAACAGAATATTCTGGGGTCAGAATTATGGTACACATTTTGACCATATAGTTCTTTAAATAAAGTTCATTTGAACTTGAAAATTCTGTTAATTGTAACTAAGGTACAAGTGCACTAACCCTTAGACATTCTCATCATGAGGAATTGGCCTTCTTCTCAAAGATAATTGGCATGTATCCCCAAAGCCTTCTCTAGAGGCCATTCATGAACAGCTGATAAATTAAAAAGAAAGAAGAAAGGGGGCAGAGTAAAGAAGTGGACCACTTGAAAAAAAATCTCTGCTGTTGAGAAAGACCGAGATAAGAGGTCAAGGATGCTTGTGGTGCATCTCTAGCAAGGCCAGGTACTTGATTAAAAGGTAGAGAAGTACACCTGTGAAAGTGCAAGGAATGCAGCACTGATGGTTAGAATAAAAGTACATTTCTTGGATCTGAAATACAGTATGTACAGGTGTTTCCACTTTCCATACGGTCTTTGCTGTCAGTTTTTAAAAAGCAGGCCTCAGTTTACATCTCTTTCCATATTGATCTCTCAGAATTAATTGACTCAGTCTTTCTGTCTCTCTTTACAAACTGATTGGATAACCTTGAATTAAACCTCCATCCCTTAACCAATCATCTGTAGTAATCAGAGTCATATGGTTTAAGAGCCACCCCCATAGAAAGGTAAACTGTCAGTCAGCTAGGATTTGCTTAAGAGAAATTGCAACAATTTAAACTTGAGACTACCTTTCAAGTAATTCATGTTTCCATAAGCATTCATCACTGTAGGAAATAACTTACTACTAAGTTTATTTTTTTAAATTCAGATACATTTTTGTATTACAATCATGATGCAAACTACAATATTCTTGACTTATAGTGAGTTTTTCAGGAAGATATTTGCTGTGTATGATAAGGCAGCCTTGACCTTCATGCTTAAGCCCTGACTTTTCTACAATGGCCTACAAGGCTGTTTGATGGTTGTATTTTATGCAAATGATAACTCCCTTTTTACAAGGTTGCATTTTTTCCCTAATTTAACACATGTGAGTGTTCATGTAATCCTTGAAAGAAGTAAGGTAAAAGAGCAACAGCAAGATAAATGGCATCAGGATATGTGAACTGGGGAAGAATAAGCTGCTGTTAGTTTGGTTACTTTCTCCATAGTGATTTGATTGATAGAACAAAAACAGGACGAGACAGGAGGAAATAAAAACGGGGCTTAGGACTATTAATCAGCTTAAAGATCACAGTGTAGGAAGTATCTTGTGAACACAATTGACTGAGATACAAGAAAACATGAAACGGTTCCTGTATCTACTAATAAAGAGACAGGGAGATAGGGAGAAAATGAGGCAAGTATGAGAAATTGAGTAAGAGTGATGGAGGTACCTGAATTCATGGTGCTTTGTTCTTTCTTTTGCCTCAGTTAAATACTATTTTAGTTACTTTTCTCATTGCTGAGACGAAATACCCAACACACAAAGGAGAAAAGGTTTCTTTCGGCTCACAGTTTGTAGAGGTTTCAGTCTGTAATCGGCTGGATGCAAGGCAGAGAGGCATAGCAAAGGGACATCACAGAGGAGAAAAAATATGCAAGGCAGGAAACAGCAAAAGCAGCAAGCAGCAAGTGACAAGCAACTCCAGTAGCCCTCTTTTTGTCTTTTTTTAAATTTTATCCAGGCTACTGCCCTGTACCCTTAATCCTAGCATGACACCAGGAGTAAATCCCAGCATTACATCCTTAATCCTAGCATCACGCATCCCAGATCCAGCCGCCTCCAAATATCCCCACCTATGACTGCATGAGGTTTCGGGGGGACATCTCCATAAAGGCCATAACAAATACACAGAGTCTTGTCTCTCCTCCCTATTATCTGTTCTTATGGTTGGGCTTGAGTCCACGTATAGACAGAAGTAGGGTTGAAGTGGTGTCGAAATCAGAAGGAGGAACAATGACCAGACTACGATGTGTGTCTTATGGAAGCTTCCTGGCAACCACAAAGCAAAATCCTACAGTAGACACACAAAAGATGAAAAGTAAGGAATCAAAGCATAACACTCATTTAATCCTCAAAGAGTTTCACAAGAGAAGAATAGGAACAAAGGATCTACAAAACAATCAGAAAACAACCAAGTCACATTAATCTGTCTTTATCTATCAATAATTACCTTGAATAGATGGATAAAATTCTCTAACCAAAAGATATATGAGTATACTGGCCGAGTAGATTAAAAAACAAGACCCAAATATGTGCTGCTTGTAAGGGGCTTGCTTCAATTCAAGGACATAGATTAGAAGTGAAGGGATATAAAAAGATATTTCAGTTAAATGGAAATTAAGAGGTCGAGGGTAGCCATACTTAACAGAATGAAGGACAAAGCCCACGTGACCATCTGAACAGATGCAGAAAAGCATTGAAAGGAAATTGCACATCCTTTTGTGACAAAACAGTCTGAAAAATTAGGTATAGGACAAATTACCATCTCGTGTGACAAGCCCAAGTTACCATCCTTCCAAAAGAGTGTAAAGTTAAAGGCTTTTCCTCTAAGATAAGAAACAGGATAGCAATGTTCATGTCTGCCACTTGTGTACTGGAAATCCTTGTTAGTGCACTTGGGTGTGAGAAAGAAACAAAGCCAACCAAAGCGGAAAGAAACAAGTTCAATTGTCTCTGTTTGCAGAGGACTTGATCACATAGACCGAAAACCTTAATGACTCCATCAAACACCTGTTATACTAATAAATGGATTCAGTCTGCTTGTGGGTTACAAAATCAACATACAAAAATCAGCAGCATTTCTATAAACTATGAGTTATTCAAAAAAGAATGAAAACAATCCAATTTACACTACCTACCACAGAACAGAACAAAACTTTGGGTGGAATTCATTGGTTTCTGAGTGAGAATGGGGAATACGAGCTAACCCATCATATCATGCTGAAAATAATTTTACTTTACTTTGCATCCTTAAGCCCAGCGCTGGCGTAGGGTAGGTGTCTCAGAAAACGTCACTGGCATGAATATATAAAGGGAGAGGAAACAAAATCTCACTGAAATTTTGGGTGAAATTCCAGGGACGAGGCAGGGTTGGAGGCTGAGGGAGATGCAGATTAGCAAGAAGCTCCCTTGAGGATTGCCCCTGGGGACCTGGTCGCTGGACTCAGAATGATTCCTTTCCAGCTTTGATGTCTATAGGGCCTCATCCTCTTCTTCAGAGGACTTGAGCTTTAGCATTTAAAACTGTTTTAGCTCTTACAAGTGGCTGATTGGATTTTCAACTAAAAATAAAAATAGAACAACACAGACTTTCTACTTTTGTGCTTGTGAAAAGGATACTCACCTGGCTGAGCCCTGCATTCTTCAATTCGTTTCAGTCCTCTCGTAGAAACCTGCTTTCTTTGGTTAAAAGTAGAGCTGTCATCGGGTTTGAGTTTTCACTGCAGTATGAGGAACAGAGATCCCTGCAGCCAGTGCAGACTTGGGATCAGGGAAACAGAAGCTGAATAAGAGAAAACACACTGGAAACCTGAGGAGGGAGCCCTTTGTGATCAACAGGCAGGGAGTAGAAATGGAATTCTAGGCCCATTTCCCATCGGACACTGGGCTGGCTGGGAACACAGGCTGGGTGGTGCAGCACAGAATAAAGGGCTACAAGGCTGAAACCTCAGAAGGAGGACACATGAGAGGGGAGAGAACAGATCTGTATGGCTAGGTAGCCTCACCCAGAACCTGGTGACTGGGGACAGGAAGTGGGAAAGGGATAATGCGCACTTGACACAGATAAGAACCAGACTCTTCCAGCTGGCTTGCCCTCCTGCCCGCTCAGCAATGGTACCATAGTGTTATTGTGGGTATCCCAGTGTGCCAAGTGCTCAAGTACAGCACAGGAATGGGATCTGTTTGGAAGCATTGCGTGCTTTGCTGCATCGCATCCAAACGTGCTCAACAGAAGCCTGTTGCTCCCCAGGAGGGAGACTCTCATGATGAGGAAGGAGTTATCCACTTACCTAACATTTATTGTGCCCAGTCTTGTGGCAGGACAGGGCTTAGGTAAAGGCTGAAGGTATTGTGTGCCTGCAAACTTCAGAGAAAAAGCAAGAGAGAGAAGCATCCATTAGGCATCAGTTCCTTTGGCTGGTGCCAAAGAATCTCTGTTTACATTTATTTCTGTTTTTGAATATAGCAGAAGATGCCTCAGTGCCAGCACCACAGCAGGCCATTTGTATCATTGAAAGTTCTAAAAGTTTCCACATCATTGCCTTAGACTTTTTTGGCATGTGTTTAAGAATAGCACCTTGATGGTACTTCCTCAGGATTATATCCCCCACTGAAGACATGAGGACACAGGTCATACTATCTTATTCTTGTTTAGAGACTTGTCTCACCTGGTGCTGGTACTTGGTAATGTTCACTGAATAAATGAACACACAAGTGTGCCCACCCTTGTACAGTGGTACCTCAGTTCATGAACTCAGTTCTCTACAATTCTAGTTACAAACCAAACTGGACAAGAACAAATCAAATTTCCTCATATGGTTAACATTGAACCTAACCATTGAATTTGATTCAGTTCTCATCCAACTTAGTTTGCATCCAGAATCACAGAAAGTATCAAGTTTGTGAACTGAGGTACCGCTCTGCCAGCCCTAGTTGCTAGAATACCTAGCCTGCTTTCCTTTGACATACCACATCCAGAAAATGTGCATTTGCCAGATTACATGCTAAAGGCTGTCCCTGAGTCTTTGTTTTTATATTTTATTTGGAATTCTTATGGTCATAGATTATTTTAGAGATTGTGAAGAGAGGTTATGGGCTGATGCAGGAGGTTCTGTCCTTCAGTCTGAGCTCTGGCTCCATCTCTGACTGGCTCACCTTACAGAATGCTCTCCTTTTCATCTGCAAATGAGAAATAATAATTGTATCTTCATATTAAACCAGGTAGTACACAGATCGTTATGGAATTGCTGTGAACCAACTTGTGTTTCCCAGACCCACATGCTGCACATATCAGCAGGAGATTCTGATCCAGGGGCCAGTTGGGGCCTGAGAGAACACAGTTTTAGAAGCACATAGTGATACTGCTGTACAGGTAGGTGTGGTCCTTGGTTTGTCCATCCTGCTATGGTTAAGGCTTATGCTTACCGAAGAGCCTGCTCCTTCCCTTACCGGATAGTCTCTTTTCAGGGAGTAGAAAACCTTTTCCGCCAAGAACCAATAATAAACACTTTAGGTTTCAGAGCCCAGGCATCTGTATTGCAACAGTGCAGCTCTGTCATCCCATGAAGAGTCAAGGGACCACAGACAAGATACACCTGATGGGCGTGGCCATGTACCAATAAAACTTTATTTACAAAGATGAGAAGTGGGCCACATTTGGCTTGCAGGTCTATTTGTCTAGCATGACTCACTGGAAAGTTAATTCACCCATATAGAAAAATATGGCTAAGAGTGACAGTGAACACATTAGTGGAGTAAATATGGAAAAAGTGGCATATACTCTCAGGCTGCAACAGCAAGTCTCTGTGCTTTGCTCCCATAGCCCTGCATGCAACACAAGAGCTATTCTATGTACATTAGACAAAGAAATCACCATGCTTTGTGGAGGACAGAGGCAGGTGTGGGCACCCTAGCTTTTCCTTTTCAGTTCAGTTACTCTGGGCTGTAAATGGGAAATTGAATTTGATTTACTTTCAAACTTCAGCCATAATTGTTGTCCTCCTCTCCTGCTTGCCAACCTATATGCTTTAAAATTATTAGGTTTTAAAGTTTCTTATAAAGTCTTTGGTTTCTATATTTGAAAACTGTTGGTAACATTGGAGGAAAATTAGGAAAATACCATTTGTTGCCTTTCAGTACTCACTCCTTCCAGTGAGTTTGAAGGAGAGACACATGATTTCTTCCCAACTGTGGGTTGTCTTTGTTTTCCCTGGCATTAGAAATGGCTTTGAATATTTAACTGGAGTAGTTGGCACAGAGCTGAACACTCGGTGGGTGCTAAATAAATGATTATCGATTGCTTGCAAAAGGAGGGACAAAGTAACTATTGTGAATAAATGTGGCAATATTGCCTGTGTTCCTGTTCCAATTTCCTCTTATTTTGCTACTTCCCAAACATCAAATTACCATGATTTCCAAACACTGTAAAAGAAGCAGAAAAGATGTATTCTTTACAGAAGAGAAAAGACACACACACGCACACACACAGAGGCATGTAGTATGTATAATGGATTTCTTTTATTTTCCTTCCTTCATTGAAGGAGCATCTATTGAGAACCTATCCCTGGTGACTCCTCTTCTATTGCATGGAAGCCGTTACTCAGCTCAGCTGAAATATTTGGTGAGGAAGTAGGTACTCTCCCTCACCCGGCTGAAAAGTCCAGCGTCCCATAGCGGGCCATATAATTCTCAGTGCTTTCACTTCATTCTAGCACCCCAGTGGGTAGGGACTGTCAGGAAGGGAAATGTAGCATCTCGGTCGTATGTCAGACAGCATGGTGGGTCTCGAATATCTGTTTTTTTAAAAAGCATGACTGGATGTGCTGGTGGTAAGCATTGTGCCTCAGAGAAAGGAGGAAAACTTCAGTACCCACCTGATGAGTGAAAGGCCCATAAATAAAAATGTCACTTCCCCCCGAAAGGGAAACTAAATTATGAATTCAGAAATTCATAGTCATCTGTTTTTATTGTTGCCTAATGCTTTTTAGATCTGCATGGGCCCTGCAGAAAATCAACTCTGAAACTGCATAATTAGGACATCTTTCATAGTCGTAAATGCTAATCCCATTGGAGAACAGATTAAGAATTCACAGGCATGAATTTCTGGCATCAGGTACCCGCAGCTCCTTTTCTTTTTGAATAATTCATTATTTAAATACTTCAATGCATATCCTCTACAGCACTGTATATTGTATCAGGGGTGAGGCGGGAGTAAGAGCCTAATTTCCCGTATATTTCAACAACAAACACATTGGAGGCTCCTGGTATGGATTTGGCATCCTAGGATCACAGTCACTGACAGTGATGTGATTGCAGCTAGTTACCTCGGGGAACAGTTTAGGGAAATTAAATAGGATCGTCTAAAGGACATTAACAAGATCAGAGGTCTAACTTTCATAGTTGACTGAATTATTTGCTTTCAGAATAGAACAGCAAAGGATCCAGGAAATGGTTTCCAACAATAAGCAGTACTGTAAATACGACTTCAGTCAGTGCTTACCATTCTCATCTGCGAATGCTTGTATGGGTCAGCTTTTGGTCATTTCAGCCACAAACCTGAGAAAATCAACTTAGAGGGGAAAAGGTTCATTTTAGTTCATAGTTAAAGAGGTTTCAGCCCATGGTTTTGGGGCTGCAAGTGGGAAATGTCATGATGGAAAGGCAGGGTAGAGGAAAGCTTGTCAAATCAGAATGAGAAGAGAGCAGGGGAAGAGTCCCCAGGGAAGAGGCCAGGGACCAGTACAGGCCCCAAGGCCATGCTCCCATGTCCTGCCTCTGCCAACGAGGCCTATTTCCTGTTAGCCCTTCAGCTATGCACTCGTCAATGGGTTAGCTCATTGCCAAGGTTAGTGCTTTTACAAGCCAGTCACCTCTCCAGGAATCCCTTAATCCAGTCAA
Source organism: Hystrix cristata (assembly GCA_004026905.1). Taxonomy (NCBI): domain Eukaryota; kingdom Metazoa; phylum Chordata; class Mammalia; order Rodentia; family Hystricidae; genus Hystrix; species Hystrix cristata. The sequence goes on from PVJO010004067.1 coordinate 94,251, forward strand.
ATTGACAAGATTAACCAGCACATTGCTTTAGGACAAGATACAGGAGGCAGAGCAAAGAGTGATGGTCTGTGGTTGACTTGTGCCCACACAATGCTAGCTGTAAATTCAGCCATAAACAGGTCATCCCTCCAGACTCTATGCAGTGTCCCTAAGGACCCCATCACAAGTCTTCATTCTGGTTGACTGCTTGTTGAAGGCTCAGTCCTGCAGGTGAACACTGAACTCCCATGAAAGTGCAGTGTCCCTTCCAGCTCTGCATCTCTGGTGCTTGGCACAGCTCCTGGCAAAAAAAACCACTTTACATTCATTTAATAAAAGAGTAGATTTTCAAAGTTTAACCAAATTCTGTTGGTTGCAAGTAATATGATCCCATGTAAACTTGCTTACACTTTCAAGGTAAAGTATTATGAAGATATTAGAGTCTCTTATTGAATCTATAAGCAGAATGAGGCTGGGCAGGAGCCAGTGCTCTAGAACCATCCAGATGTTCCCATCTCTGGCCTCTGCCTCTCTGTGTCAGCTGCTACCTGCATTAGCAGTGCCAGCCACTCACACTGTGTGGTCCCAGGACTATGCCTCTTGAGGCTAGATGTGGCTCGGCATTATGCAGAGTGGTGCCCACTCCGAGGCCAATCAGCAGGAACCCAGTATTACGGTTCTTCAGGGTTGTCTTAGTCAGCTCCAGCTGCTATAATAAAATACCACATTCTTGGTGGCTTAAATACTTGGTGAGTATTTTCTCACAGTGTTGGGGGCTGCAGGGTCTCGGGTAATGCATCTTCCTGGTTTGCAGATGACCACCTCTCATCTGTGCTCAGATGGACTTTTCTACTGTGCTCCACTATGAAGGAGTATGAGGAGTAGGTCTCTGCTCTTCTCATAAGGGCACTAATCTGATCAGGAGGGCCCTCTCCTCCTGACCAAAGTTAACTCCATTTCGCAAAGACCTCATTTTCTAAGATCATCGCATTGTGGAGGTGGGGCACCAATACATGAATTTTAGCACTGCACGGACATTGAGACCGTAATGAGGATGGAGTCTGACTGACCCTGTCTGAGTCAGATGTCCACTTCCGCACCAGTCTATGAGGTAGACACAGGGTGTTCTTAAGGGGCCTAGATGGGCGGGCTTGGGGTGAGGAGGGGGAAGGGTCCAAGATCAGAGCTCTGAGCAAATCAAAAAGTGTTCCATGCCCCTGAGCAGTGTGAGTGACTACAAAGGCATTGCGTTGTCTGACCTTGCCACTTGTTTTTGGTGCTAGGCTGGGCTGACTTTTTGTCCTTTGGATGAGTACTAGCTCAGTTTGCGCTTGTGCCCTGTGCTTTCTCCTTCTGCTATTTAAAAAATATTGTCATTAAAAATTAGCATCTGAATGGTTTAAAAATACAGCACTTATAAAAACCAGTTTCACATCCACTACCTGCCTAATGCAGCGCTCACACAGTCTGCTCAGGGGCTGCTATCCCTGCTTCCCATGGGAGGAAATAAGGCTGGCCCCTCCCCAAGTTCTGGGCACTGCTACACGTCCAAGGGAGTCCTGGAAATAGGGTCAGTTCCTGTTTCTCTTTAGCAATTTTCCCTCTTAAGTATTAAAGAAATGTGTCTGGCTATTTAGTTCATGTAGTCTTTGCCTTTGGGGGATGATGACAACTTTTGTCTAGGGAGTACAGACTCAATACGATGCTTGGTCCCAAGCTTTTTACTGGTGCCACTTCCTTCAGTCTTCATAGCAGCCCATCAAAGAAGGCATTATCATTATCCTATTAAACAGATGAGGAGACTGAGTCAGGGGTAGCTTTATAGTTTGCCCAAGGCTGCAAGGCCAGCAGTATGAGTACCAGGGGGAACAAGGTGTTTTGATCAGAGGAGGTGCTTTTACGGCACACAGTGACAACACTGTGGAGTTTGTGGCTCTGCTGGGCCCAAGGAACAATGGTTCTAAGGTCAGATAGAAGGATGTTACCTTTCCTGGGGAGGGTCCACTCAGGTGGGTAGAGCTGCTCTATGCTGTGTTATCTACATCTGGTCTGAATTGATACCCTCTTAAATCCAGGGGTATCAGAAGAGCCAGGAGTATGTGGACAAAGGGAACTGAAGCTGGAATTGGGGGAGGAAGATCTTATCCACAACCACATGCTACTTTGTGTTGGGGTCAAGGTGTAAACTCAGCCTCCAATGTCTGGGTGGTATTCTTCCCAGCCTTCTGACCTCTCATCCCAGCTTTCCCCGCTCTGGGCTCCCATTTTCTCCTTTGTATACTGAGGGACTGAATCTGACAATGCCAAGGCTTTTGTCCCGCCCATGTTACAGCTTTAAAGCCCAGCTGCTGCCTGCAGTCAAAGAAGAGGGAAAAGTCACCCACAGCCTTGATGATATCCAGAATCTCCGTGACAAGTGATTTTCACTACAGGTTGTCAAACCTTGCTAGACTTGGTGCAGCTGGGTGGGTAATCCTGGCAATCTCTACATGGCTCAGAGTCCTTTACAGTGCTGTGGTGCTAGAAGAAAAGACAGGACTATTTGTTGCCAGACTTTCAGGATCTGCTGGGCAGGTACAGATAAGCACTAGCAGGAGCTGGTTCAGAGAAGACTTTGTTGGCATGGGGTTTGGCCTTTGCAGCCTCCAAACAGGGGAAAAGATTCCCTGTTTTTTGAGGTCATTGTTTAATTTTAATATCTTTACTGCCCAAATGTCTTCCCTGGCTGTATTTAACAGGGCCTTTCCAAATCTAAAATGACACTCCAGAGTGGCCTGTCCTTAACATGGGTCAGTTTCCAGCGTGACTCTGAGGTTTGAATCAAACCTGCCACTGCTGGTCCCTGGCCGCCATCATTTGGGTCCTGACACTCTCACTGACATCCTTGGGATAACCAAGGCTGAACCGAACAGTGTTCCATTTAAGGAACAACGAATACCACTCTGATCCAGGGTCAGCGCTTAATCTCCACGGGTCTGCTGTCTTCCCACTTGATGAGAACACCGGCCTAAATGATCTCTAAGTCTTCCGTCTCCTCTTGTGTTTTAGCTTCTCAGCTTCAGCATTTCTGTTGCCCCACAGGCAGAAATTTAGCATCCGCCACTCAACTCCTAGCCCTGCTGAGTGTGATTTACAAAGCTTCTTCCCACAGCAGGAAAGAGTGAGGTGTTGGGCCAGGCTCTGGAGCTCTGCTTCCAGGAAAGTCCTTGAAGCTCGTTCTTCAGCCTATTCCCTGGCTTGCAATATAGAGCAGGTGAATTAATTTTTCAAGGGGGTCATCTTTGGCAAACGCCAAGAAGAAATCACCTGCAGAGAAAAGTCATGTGCCTGGACTCAGACAGCCACGGTGCTTGTCTCCTGCTTCCTCCTGGTGCGCAGCCTGGACCCACGACTTGTCATTATCATCTCTGAAACCTAGGTGAATAGAATCAGCCCCTAAACATGAAATAAAACAGTGAGCATATCAGGGATCTGCATTTCTACATGCTTTGAAATTCAGCATCCACTGATTTTTAGCATCATGTAAATCTCCACTACATTACATGAGTGGAGCAAGAACTGTGCAAAATAATTTGGACAGAAAAGGTGCAGCTGTACCTTGAGAAGGATGCCTACCAGGACTCTATTACACACTGGTCTTTTCTCATTGTATTGCTCACCAGATCTTAACATTAACCCTGTGCGTGGCAGGTAGGGCATTTTCATTTCAATGTTTTTCCTGGGGGAAACTGAGGCTCAGCGTGGCGAGGGGACTATCCAGGAACAGAGCCCCGATCTAAGCTCACACACGTCCCCTCTGAGTGGCACACTGTTTTTCCAGTGCCCGCTGCGGCCATCTCTTCTGTGCCGGGGGTTTGAATGTGTCACTTATCTGCTCCGGGGCTGAGGACGTTCTTTGTGTCAGTAGGCAGTCTGCACTCGTTCCTTTCAGTCCTGGCAAGAAAAAGTAGGAATTCTAAAAAGCAGCAATTATCCCTCCTGGTTCCTTTGTACAGAGCTCTGTAAATAATTTATTTGGATTTGAGGGCCTACAGACTGAAAAACATATTGAACCTTTTGGTAACCAGGCGAATTCCGCATTCAGAACTTGAATGCTGTGGGAAAGAAAATGTTTCTTTGAAATCAGAGAAGACAGAGTGACCTAAGAGCTCAGGCGTGAGTCTGGAGTTGGTCAGATCGCAGCAAGAAGGAAGCTTTTTAAATGGCACATAAGGCTCACCTGCGAGGTTTACCCTTCCACGTTCTTCTCCATCGCATGGGGAATTTTGGGAGAATTGGCTGCAGAGCTGGAAGATACTGAACAGGGCTGAGCCGGGGCGCTTCCCAAGCCCCTCCTGCTGTTTACCTGAGTAAAACAAAGAAAATTGTGTTTGCCAGGCTCGCTCGCTGGAGTCACAAGATTCCGAGTATCATGCAGCGCTCTCGAATGCCTGCGAAGACTCAGAAGGGGCTCAGCACCGGCCACGCAGCAACCGGTGTTTACCGGACTTTCCAGATAAAGACGTTCAGCACAGAGCTGAAAAACCATGTGATGGTCATGGATTTTGTGAAGAGTAACTGGTTTCCCCCCCAGAGAAGAGCCAAAGTTTGTATCATCCATATGTGTCAAGGACCGAAGACAGCCGAGCAGCCAGCCCGCAGAGATGAGGTACGGCTGAGCCGGGTGGGGAGCAGCGGTGCGGCCTTGGTTCTGAGAGAGACGCAGAGCTGTGTGTCCCACGACCGCTCCAGTGTTTATCTGGCCCGAGAAATTAACCACAGCTGTTTGTAGTCTTGCTTAAGTTTTTTTGGATCCTTTAATTTATTTCAGGTTTTACAGTAATGACAGTGGGGGGCACACTGGACGCCTGTTACTTACACAAGATACACATCCACATTTATGCACATTTTATAGGGCTGTACAGACTTCTGCAGTGGTGGGTCATTGGTATCCACACTGAGAAACATGCAGTCCATTTCCGTGCGTTAAATATTCTCAGCTTTGCAAGTTTGCAGTTGTCTGTCTTTAAAAACAAATTCCTATTTGTGTGTTATGCAGAATGTATAGGACTTTCCTTGATCATGTTAAAACAAAGTGATTCAAGAGTGGTCTTTTATTTATTTCTTTATTTTTTGAGGGTGAGCTCTGATTTTTGAGTGCAGACAACTTGGTGGAAAAAAAGAACTTTGGAAATTCAAAATGTCAAAGTGAGATAAACATGTTACTCTGAAACATTTTTGTATTTTGCAACTGGTATCAGCCATAAGAGGTTATCTTTTCAGAAGGTAAACACACATGAAATCTGATCAGCTCTTTCTTGTACATGGAATAAATTATGAATGACATTGTAATTGACTCCCAGATATCTCACTTACCCATCTCTTTTGATAAATGTAACAAACAAGTTAGCAACATTTTCTGAAAAGGTAACCTTCCTGAATATTGACGCTGTTATTAGGAAAGCCTTCCCATGAATGCTGGCAAATACTCAGATCTTCTGTTCCCTGTACTTGGCCGAAAGAGGCAGCACACTGTGGAAAGAACAGGTTTAGCAGGATTCAAGGCTGGCTTCTTTCAGTTCCAGCCCTGGGTGTGTGAATTTCCGTGTTCACAACAGAGATGTAAAGGCCACAGAAATAATGGTGTTAATTAAATTCAGTAATAGTTGTTCATTACTTCATTGCCCAATCAACCAGAGCGAAAGGTGTGCAATTAGAATATAATTGAAAGAAACCAGAGATGTTATTATTCACAAGTAATTAATCGGATGGGGACAGAATTTTATCATTGTATAATTTTCACTGAGGTTATTTTCTAGTCCTCCAGAGAGGGAAAAACTTGAATTATACCATCATGTATTTTGTAATAGTGTTCATGGCTTCATTTTAAACCCTACATAGCAAACAGCCCCTCTTATATTCCCATTTTTTTTCATGCATGAAACTGTTGATTTCTTTACTGTTATACCCACATGGAAGATAACAATGAGAAAAACGTGCCTCTTTGCAGGAAGTTATAAAAAAAAGTTCAAATATATTGCTAGTCACAGTTAGATCATTGTATGCGATTTAACTCTCCGCTACTAACCAACAGTCAATGTTGAGGTGAGTCCCAGGCACCTCTGCTGGCAGTCAGTCTGATGTTTGAATGGGTCTTGCCGTGTCTGTACTGTGAGAAGTGGTCCAGTGCTTCCTGGGTTAAAGAGCAGGCCAAGTTTAAAAACCAACAGATGGGATCAGCGCCTCCTATATCTCTGGATTTTGAATTTCATTTGACTTTTAGTAGCAAACATTTTCAGAAATTAAAATATTCCACATCCATTGAACTACAGTATTTTTTTATTATTCCCACTGGGGCATATCAGCACCATTTAGATTGAGGAAACTAGGAAGAAGCCTTCTTGCTCAATTTCCCAAGCTGAACAGATGAGTGAACTCAATTAACAGCTTTGGGTCCTGCCTTCCATCAGCTCAAATGTCATTTGTTAACTGGCTCCAGGCTTTCACCATATAGTGCCCGATGGGGTGAAAAATGAGCAAGGTCACTGGCATAAACTCTCAATGCACAAGAGTGCTGATTTAAAAAAAATTGGTCGCTTTTCCAGGAAAGCGAGTTTGTGAGATAGTCTTTTTGTGAAAACCTTATGGATTTCAAGTTCTTCCTGTGAGGACCGGCAAATCTGCTTGAGTTAAGTACAAGATCTACAGACTGGGACTTTTCTAAAATCATAGCCTTAGTTCTGAGCTGTGTTATACTCGGAGAAACTGCCGTTTACTTAAGATACACAGTGACCTGGTATAACTTCAGCCGTGGTCCAGCCACATCCATCCTCTTCCTGAGACTGCCTTTAAGTAGGAACTGTAAGTAGAGCCTGTCAGGCAGAAAGGTAACTAGGGCAGGAAGCAGATGAGGGTGAAGATGCTGCTGATCTTTATGCTTATATTTGCAAAGCCTACATCTCTGTTGACTCTGAAATGCCCGTAACTAACAGGAACTTTGTGTATTAAGGGCTTTCCTCTCTGCCTATGTATTTGATAAATTTCAGATAACAACAAAGCCGTAACTGGGCCATGGGATGGGCACATCTTGGAGCTTTCCTGCTATCCACATTTCAAGCATGGACACATTCTAAGACTCCCGATAAAGCAGAACTTGGATGGCTTCACCAATTTTAAGAAGGGAAACCATGTAGAGTTCAGTAATGTGCTTGCATCTCCCAGAAGATGGATGTACGTACCTTCTTAATTCATTGTTGGGACCTTTCTGATGATCTGGGGGCTTGCAAACCAAGGCTTGCCCATCTATCTTCTGATAGGTGAGTTTCCAACATGCTTAATCATGAGAAGAGCCAGGGAAGGTTTTCATGTTTGGAAATCACTCTTTGGCCATGCCACTCAATATTTTTGAAAACCTCTGTCATCATTTGCCACTCTCCTTTCTACTCATCCTTTTGGTGGGGGCAGGACTTAGCCAGTAGTGCTCAATTCTTGATGGGTATAAGGATCATGGTGAACTTTAAAAAACTATGTATCCCTATAGCCTGGCTAGAGCCACTGTGACTTGGGGCCCAGGGCAGTGGCAAGGCTTGACAATAAACAACAAATAAGTAAAAACCACTTCCCTCTTCCGTTTCTCTCTCCTTCCCACTCATGTTTTCCTCTAACTTTTGAGCACACAGAGCATATTCATCATCGTGGTTTTAAAGTCTTTGTCTGCTATTTCATCACTATCTCTTTAATACGCTGTTTCTGTTGCTTGGTTTTCTTCTTGATTGTGGTTCATATTTTCTTGCTTCTTTGCATTTCAGGCTAGTTTTAAATCAAATTTTAGAGATAGTGAATTTTGCATTTTTGGGTGCTTGGTTTCTGTCGTATTCTTTGAAGAGTATTGAACTTCGTTCTGGCATGAGGTTAAGCTGCTTGAACACGGCTCGATTCTGTCGAGGCTTACTTGTAAGATCTGGGGACAAAGGTCCAAAGTAGATTTTAGTGCAAAGCAGTGGTTCTTTACCGAGGATGATTTTGCTCCCCACCCCAGGCATATCTGGTAATGTCTGGAGACAGTTTTGGTTGTGAAAATTTAGGGAGAGGGAAAATGCCTGTGTTTTCTAAGGAGTAAAGGCAAGAGATGCTACTAATATCCTACAGTGCACCATGTGACACCTTTCCTTCCAACAAAGTCTTATCCAGCCTGAAATATCCACAGCACTGAGGCTGAGAATCTCCATTTTAGGGCTAATTTAGCCCTACTATTAAGATATGATCCTTCTGAAGAGTCAGTCTGATGTCCTAGGTATGACAAGATCTTTGTATGTAAGCCAAGAACGGGACTTCTTTCCAGGTCCTCCGGTTCTCCGACCTACCACTTTCTGGTAGTTTTTCCCTTGGTTTCAGGGACATCATTTCTCCTGCAGGTGCAGATCTGTTCAGCCAAAGACTTGAGGGGTCCCCTGCATGTTGCCAGCATTCTCTCCCCTTGCAGTTCTCTGCCATTCACAAGTTCCGGCTATGTCAGCCGCCCTAAATCCCATTTTGCTTCCTCTGCTCATTGAGATCCCAGCTCTGCTGCATTTCTTGCTCGGACAGGAAACTGCCTCAGAGGTGGGGAAGCTGTAGAGTTGCTCTCTCTCAGCGGTCCTGTATTGCACGTTGACCCGTGTCTGGAAAGCATCGTTTTCTAGCTTTTGCCTGGCTAGTCCATCATGGCCAGAAGTCGATGTGGTTTTGATGTTCCACCAGGACTGAGAAACATCACTCTGGGCTTTGATGAATGCTTTCAAGTGGTTGCAATGTTTCTTTTGGGCTTGTGAAATAAAAGTGCTCAAATTTTAAGTGCTCAGGCTTCAAGAGAACTTGATTGAGGGAATAAAGAGGTCACTGAGATGAAATCAGAGAAAAATAAACATTTCCTTCCTTCTCGTAGTTATCAAAAGGTGCGAAATAATTTTATCTCTTTTCCAACCCAGCTGAAGAGCTGTTCCAAGATCAAAGTCTTCCTAGTTTTACTTTTCTTCCTGAGTCCTGGCCTGTAAGTGATGTTTTTACTGAGATATGCTGGCAAATCTGGTGGCAGCTGTGGCACCGGCCTTCCAGAATGAGCTGCCCTGCCTGCTGCCTGTGTGTGTCAGTGCTATTCCTCCTACAGCTCCAAAAGCCCAGCCTCTGTTGGCAATTGCTGGGCGCCTCCATTGGCAATGCCTGGTATCACCTATCCAAACACAGGAAGGGGGAAACCCTGGAATTGAAAGAGAAATAAAATAACCATGTGTGAGTCTCAATGCTACTACTTTTCATAACCTTCCAGCCCCTCTCTCACTTGCCAACAGGAGGATGGCTATCGGATCTCAACGTCCTAAGGAGGTGTGAGAGGTCAGAGGTCTGCAGTGAGTTTGGTTGCATCTGGAGAAACGTGTGGTGATGGAAGTCTCCAATCTCACTACACTGTGTAGTATTTTATGGCAGGTGAACTGTGGTCTGACCTGAGGCATTTGCAGCCAAGGCTTATAGGATCTATATGATATCATTTCAGTCAATTTCCACCAGGGACTTTGGCCTTGGTGGGGAAGTCATGTCTACCTTTCAGCCATAACAAGGGAGGCAAGACAGGAGAAGAAATGTGTTGCTGTGATTAAGGACCCTGGACTGAGATTCTATGGGGTCCTGCTAACGGAGTGACTTTGGCAGTTTTTTTGTCCTGTCTGACTCTGAGCTCAGTCTCTTCATCTGTGTTAATGAGGACAGTGATAATATCTACCTTATGGGGTTTTCTCGGGGGACTAATAGTAAGACAATTAATATAGAAGGCTGAGGCTGGTGTGGAGGCAGCATCCCATAAAAATGAGTTGTCCTTGTTGTCTAAGTTCTAATATCCCTTTTCTGCCATCCTCAGCCCTGCCACAGAGCCACAGCAAGATGCGACCCCCAGACCAAGGGAAAACTATACTGCTTTGTGGATGCTGCCACTGTGCAGGCAGTCTTATTTAGATCATTCCCTGTCCCTCCTTCCCCACTCACAGTGTCAGGTGACTGTGATTTATGACCTATATTCTTGTCTTGCGATAATCCTCACAAATCAAGTAGCTATGAGCTGGCTGTAGTTTCCACTCAAAGCCCGTTCCTTCCAGTGGTCAGCTGCAAATTCCACCACTGACGAAAACTTTTGCACATGGGAGTCTGTACATAGCTCATTCCTACAGAACAAAGCCGGGGCAGAAGTGGAGAGCACTAACAGGGCATTTCTGATGTAAGATGGATCTGTCTCTCTCTTCTCCTCTAAGCGTCTAGATGGTGTTTTGCCACTTCATAGAGGGTTGATTAGCGATCACACTTTATTGTCCTCTGTAATGCTCAGGAGATCTTTCTAAAAATGCAGAAACTCTGGCCTCTGGGGTGGAGTGAAATCTGTTGTGTTTTTTTTTTTCTTGCCATTTTTTGTTGTTGTTGTTTCTTTGTGTGTGTGTGTGCGTGCTGGGGATCAAGCCCAGGGACTTGTACTTGCCTGGCAGGTGCTCTACCACTAAGTTACACCCCAGCCCTACAAATTTATGTTTTTAACAGGAAAATGTGATTCTGATGCAGGTCTGAAAACTAGACCATTATTTCACAACTTCATTAACCCAGGCGAAAGTGACAGACACCAGCGTGAGGTGCTATGCCAGGAAAGCTGGTGCATGATGGGGGATGGTGATAAGGTGGGTGTGAGTCAGGCATGAGAGTGGTGAGGCTGGGACCGCCGTGTGCGAGATTTGAGAGACAGAGAAGGAACAAAGGTGACTGGTGTCGGCTGATTGCTGAATTGCCTCATTGATCCTCGCCACAGCTGTGTAAGACACACAAGCCTTGTTTTTCCAGAACAAAACTTCTGTGTGGCCCGGCGATGAGGCAGCCAGCACAGTGACACAGTTAGAAGTGGCAGAGGAGGATTCCGGCCTTGTTACAGCCACTCTGAGGTTTGTGCTTCTTGCCTGATGCTGGGAAGGAGAAAGAGAAGCAGTTAATCTCTGGACAGCAATGGCTGGATCCAGGGGTGTTCAGAAAGAGCCAGTTGTGCCAGAAACAAATAGTAGAAGGCACTTACGGAGGCCCTAACTCCCCTCCTCTCCCTGCTGTAGGCACCGTTCCTTCCTACAGCTTTTTCACTAAGCACCTCCTTCCGACATGAAAGTCCCACCAATCCGCTTTTGCTATTCTAGGTTCTATTTCTCTTTAATGAGCAGAGTGATTAAGGAGGAAACACTTGTGCTGGGCTGTTCAAAACTTATGCCCCAAGAACTTACTGTGTGTCAGGAACTGTGCTAGATGCTGTACACAGGCTGCACAGGCATGGCTCCTCGCCCTGCTCATCATCTGATGGGGACAGCAGCAGCCAGTGAGCATCTGCGCCGAGCTGTGGATCCAGGGCACTCAGCAAGGCTGCACAGAGAGGCAGACATTTGGACTCATCCTTCGTGGAAGGTTGGGAGGTTTCTGGGCTTAGCAAGAAGAGTGAGAGTATAAGCAAAGACCAGGGAAGGGGAAGAGGTTTCTGGAAAAAAAGAACGGCAGTTTCTGGGTGGTGGCACAAGAAGGAGAAACTAAACAGGACATAGTAGTCTCTCTGGGCTGAAGATACAGTGTTTGCAGGTAGAATTTGAGGGCACAGTTCCTGAGAGGAAGACACCAGGCGTAGAAAGAACTCAAGAAGTTTGCTTCAGGTCTTCATAAGTTGGGCCAAAAAAACACTCTATGCTGTGGAGGATGAAAATCTGAGGTGAGATACAGAACCACCAGTTGTGAAAAAGCAGTTACTGGGAGCAGTAAGATGAACAGAGTGCCGTCACAGCCACGGAGCATTCAAATGCCCCACTGTGTGGGATGTAGGAACCTCACTGAATTCAGGGGCAAATTGATAGAGCTCCTAGAAGGTTGTGCTGAAAGTATAGCTAAAATAGCCTTAAGGTAAAAGCCACTCTAGACCCAAGAAAAATCAACTAGAATATCCAGAGACGAAAAAGGACATGATTTGAAGTGAATGTTTTACTGGATAGGATTAACAGCAGGTGGATACTACAAAGAAAAAAATCATTGAGCTTTCCAAACTGAAGGAGAGAGGAAGGGAGGGAGGGAGAGGAAAAGAAGGAGAAAGGGAGAATGGGAGAGTGAGAGAGAGAGCGAGAGAGAGAGAGAATAGGGGCCTGGGTGACCTATAGGACAATATTAAAAGGTTTAATACATACATGATTAGAGTCTAAAAAATAGTAGAGAAAAGGGTGGGAAGAAGAAGTATTTGAAGAAATAACAGTTTAAAAATTTCTAAATGTATCAGGTATAGGTACAAATTAACTCTGATGAATGTGATTGTTATGTATGTCTAAAATGTACCAATACATCTTCTTGTTTTAAAAAAAAATTCTAAAGTTAACAAAATATATGTAAAAGCATTGCTTGTCAAGCATGTGTATTATCCAAATGACAGTCCACCGAGCAGGGTTCTGTGGTCCAGGAGAGATGTTTGTTTCCTTGTGATTCTGTGTTGATTAACCGAAGCAGCTGCTTCTTATGACTGATGTTACATCAGTGTAGGTAGAACCACTGAGTGCTTCTGTTTTAATTGGCTGTTATGAAAAGGGAGCAAAATCTAGTAAAGGCTGTAATTGTTTTCTATTGCTGTGTAACAAATGTTCACATACCAGGCAGCCTAAAACAGCATTGCTTTATTATTTCACAGTTGTGTAGGTCCTGGTGAGGGTTAGATGGCTCCTCTGCTTGGGAGAAAGTCTCTCCAGGGTGAATTTAAGTGTTATCTAGGGCTTAGCTTTCACCTGGGGCTCAGGACCTTCTTCTAGGATTACTGGTTATTTCAAGAATTCAGCTCCTTGTGGTTGTAGAACTGAAGTTCCCACTTTCTGGCTGAGCATCAGCCAGAGACCATTGTCAATTACTATTGGTTGTCTTCTGGCACCGCCATACAGTTCCAGCTACTGGAACTGCAGTGTATATATGTTCATTTGCCTGCCCAAGGGCAGCAGGATAATCTCTGCTGTTTTAATTCTCTAATTTATTTTAAAGGCTTAGCTGATTAAGTCAGGCCCACATCATAAAATCTCTCTTTTGATTGGTTCAATGTCAACCAATTAGCAGCCTTAATTACACCTACAAATCCCCTGTGCCATGTAACATAACATAACATAATCACAGACATGATGGCCCATTGTATTCACAAGTTATGCTCATACTCAACGGGAGAGAAATATACAAAGGGATGTTCATCAAGGGTAGGAATTTTAGGGACCATCTGAGTACTCTGTATGCCAACTATCTTTAATTTTTTTTTTTTTTTAGTTCTGTAGAAAAGGAAATAAAGGAGGCTCTGGACTTAAAGGGACATAGATTACAGCCTGTATCTAGGTGCTCCATGAGGAAGGATGCTCATGATCTGTTCTACCTCACCTTTTGCTCCTGGTACCAGGTCAGCTTTCAGTAGACATTTGTGGCATGTGTTATGAATGGACAAATGAAGGAATGAATGAACAAAAACATATGAAGTGCGTCTTAGATACCTAAGGCCAAGGTAAATGATAGCTGATGGCTGTGCATGGAAGGGATCTTCCTCTGATTCAACACTTACCTGAGGCTCCCTATAGATTCAGTCATTTTGCAGTGCTCAAAAGAGAGACTGCCAGATGGGTGGACAGATATCACGTATACTTTGCCCAAGTGAAGCTACAAAGCGGAGGTCACTTGTTTTATCTTTCTTTTCATTAATCAAATTCTAAGTAGTGAAATAACTTCATTTCCTTTCTGTGAGTCTAATTTATGTCCCTTTTCCAACTAAAAAGAACTTTTGGACAGCTCCAAAAATGAGTATCTTGGAAAAAATCCAGGATTTAGAAAAAATTTATCAGAGAAGTAAATAAGGCTGAAAGCAAATGAAATATTTTCTCCAAGTAGACAGCAAATTGCTCACCATTTTGTATATAAGGCAAGAAGCCCCTTCCCAGCACAGCAGTCTGTAGCCAAGAGCCAGTGCCCGGACACCCCAGGGACCCATCTGCATCAGGGCCCAGATGCCTCTGATTCAGCCATCTATTTACAGAAAGTTCATGAAAATCATTATTTTAGCTGCAAATGTACTCAACTGACTATGAGCTCTGGACACGGCCGGCTTCTCAGTGCTTGACTGTTAGCTGCTTTGTGTTGTTCTGAAGTCCCTGAGAGGCAGCCTGTTAAGTGGTGATGGGCTTGCCCAGGTACTTGAAGGGACTGAGTCTTGAGTAAGGGATATACAAAGAGGATTGCAGGGCTGTGCAGGAGATGCAGTGTGCTCAGATCCTCACTGTTGCCTGGAAGGAAGGACGCGTTGTCAGTGCCTAATGTGTGCGTGCCATTGAGCTGGATATACAGGAACAAAATCGGAAGGTTCTCTGTGAAACAGTTCTGAAATCATAGCCACTTCTTTGCATTTGTCCATCTAATTTGTGGGCACTGTTGTAAAATGAAAGTGTAGGTCCCCTTCTTTAAAGAGTGGAGATTGTCACTAATGTTATCCAAATAAAACGCTCATTTTTTCCATATTCTTTCTTTCTCTTGATTTTTCATGGTATTTAAAATGTGCTATTTAATAGTGGTCTCAGTAAAGAAAAATTACCGTTTTACATTGTCATCATGCATTTTACTGTTTGTGTTGTGCAATGCTGGTTTTAACATAGCTGTAGAATCCTTCGACTCATGTGGAATTACCAGAATGACGTAATTTGTGTTTTTCAGTTCCTCCATGCTTGTGCGTATTTCATTCTTTCCAGAATACTGTAAGCACTGTAAATGCAGCTGTCGTATTTCCTTTCTTGATACAATCACACATTCCATCAACACTCTGATTTTGGCTTTCTGGGGAGTAAGGGAGGGCTATACAAGGCAACTTTGGGTTTCAATATCTGAGCCTTGAGGATAGTATGTTAAGTGAAAGAAGCCAGGCACGGAAGGGCACGGATTATCAGACTGCACTAACATGAGGCACCTGGAATATCAAACGCACAGAGACATAAAGCAGAATAGAGACGGGGTGTGTAGGAATGGTGAGTTACTTTTTAATGCATGGGTCTCCATCTCCCAGGCCGTGGACTGGTACCGGTCCACGACCTGTTTAGAACCAGCTACATGGGATGAGGTGAGCAGTGGGCAAGTGAGCAAAGCTTCATTTGTACTTATAACTGCTCCTCACCACCCAGATCCCTGCCTGAGCTCTGCCTCCTGTCGAATCAGCAGCAGCGTTAGATTCTCATAGGAGCTCAGACCCAACTGTGAACTGAGCGTGCAAAAGATCCAGGTTCCAAGTTCCTTTGAGACATCCTAACCACGCCCTGTACAAAAATTTCTTTGTAAACTAGTCCCTGGTGTCAAAAAGATTGGGGGCTGCTGAATTTGAATGTGTACAGGTTTCCATTTGGGAAGAGGAAGCGGTTCTGGAGATGGATGGTGGCAATGCATAAGACAGTTCTCGGTTGTATCTTCTTCCACCAGATGGTGAGAGCCCTGAGGGCGGGGTTCAGGTCTTAATTCTTGTACTTTGTGTTTGTTGAATTGAAACTCTAAGCAGAATGGCTTATTCATGATGTTTCTTTCAAAATCACCTTATTATGATACAATTTACATACATTAGTATTCGTACATTTTAAAAGGGCACAGCTCGTTTCGTTTTGGCAAATGCACACAGTGGTATAACCAATACCAAATCGCAGTCTAGGATGTTTCTATCCACCGAGTCCCCTCAGGCCGTCCCACACACCCAGCCCCTGTCACTGACCTTCTGCCACTATCATGTTGCCCATGCTGGGATGTTCTGTAGCAGAAATCCTGTGTATCTTCATGAAATGAGTGATGTTCTTTTGAGGGAGCAGAAGATGAAGGTGTGGGCCTGATGCAGGTAAATGTGGACTTTTATCCTGACTGACAGTTTTTAGTTCAGTGACTCTCTGTGAACTCTTCACTTCTCTAGTGTCGGTTGCTGCATACATACAATGGAGCTAAAATGGTACCTTCATCTAGGGTGGCTAGAGGGACAGAAAAAGGTAGTGTATGGAAAGTGCTTAAGGCCACACTTGGCTCATAGTAAGAGATCATTAGCGCTTGGCTATCAATTGCATTATTTATTTTTTTTTCTTGCAGTGCTAAGGACTGGACCCAGGGCCTTGACATGCCAGGCGAGTGATCTACCACTGAGCTACATTCCAGTCACTTTAATTTTTATTTTTTATTTTTTTAATTAAAAAAAATTATCTTTTGCAATAAGAGTTTTGCTAAGTTTCTTAAGCCATCCTTGAACTTTTTGAACTTGCAGCCCTCCTGCCTCAGCCTTCCTAGTAGCTGGGATTTCAGTTTGTACCATCATGCTTAGCTTGCTGATATTCCTATGAATAATAATGTTAAGAATAATTATTTTGCCTTTAAATTTGTAATAGGCCCCTCCTTCTAGAGTTGCCATGGAGATTATATGACACCCGTGAAGCACTTAACACAGTATCTGGCCTGTGGTAAGTGTTCCACGAAGTAGCTGTTATAATTTTTCTGCGATAAAGCCATTAAGGACCAGATTGTGCTATCCTTCAATAACTGCAAGTCATTGCTTCCTCTACTTTTGAGAAAGCATGAAAGTTAGGTATGAAAAGGGCTCATATTAGATTGCTTTCCATCAGTCTGGTTGACCAAAAAAAAAAAAAAATCACAAAAAGCAGCCACCGGTATAAAACATAAAAGCCCTTTTTCTACAGGGCCAGGGGAAGTGTTATGTGGCAAATACGAGCCAAAGGAAATGAAGGGTCTTCTTCTTGCAGGTATTTCTGTCTCTGTTGCTTTGAAAGAAGAACAACAATTAAGTTACAAGTTGTAGAGTTGAGAGGGCTACTGAAATCTCAGAACTTCCTGAGATGTTTCAAAGCCAAAGTCCAGTTAGGGCACTTAATTCTGAAGTAGTTCAGACTGTGCAGGACTCTAAGAGAAGGAAGAAAATGATGGTAAACAATTACTGGGGAAAAAAATTCCCACTTGGACAAGGAATAGATTGCGTTTCTGGAATCATTTTAGCTCACTAAGATACAGGGAAAATGTTGCAAATGATAAGAAACATAATAGAACACATGCAAAGAAATGCTTAAGGAACCAAGGGACATCTACCTCTTTGATATACAAAATAGTTCAGCTGGATTTGACTTGGTAACTGGGTAATTAACATGCCTATATTTTGGATTTATTCTCCCCCCAAGCCCGATGTTTGCATAGAAATCTCCAGTCAAGTGCTTCATTCTTGCTGTTTTCATTTATACCTGCAAACAGAGGGGAGTTTAAGTCGCCCTGGTGGGAAAACAAAGAGTGAACTCTCTGCAGGCCACTTCTCATTAGAGAGTCAGGGAAGGCTGCCTTCCGCCATGTGTCTAGCAAGAGGAGGAATAATGGAAATAATGTATCATTTTAGATCCTGATTTGTCTCATTTTCAAATCAGAATCCCACCAGACACCATCCTTGGAAATAAGAGCGAAGGAGAAACAAGGAGAGTCGGAAAGGTTGAACTGCAGCATCCTCATTCGGATCCTAACAAGGGAACAATCTCACCATTTGCAATCAGATAAGGGATATTATCTTGGTAATAAAAGGCAATTGAGAATCTAAATGAAAAATCTAATGCTTTTCATGCTGATTTATTTTAGATTAGAAAAAGTTAAACTAGATGTAAACATGAACAGATGAAGCATGAAGAGGGAGTCATGGTGCAGAGATAAATCTAAGTTTTGAGTTATTATAGGTGCAGAGTTGCATTAACCAGAAAATACACTGTCTGACATTAATTATCGTTGCAGAAGAGAGTTCAGAAGATTGAAAACAAACATGTAGCCCTTACAAAGATCAATCATGCTTTGAGATTGGTGTTGGAGAGATACACGATTCCCAAGAGTTAACCAGCAGTCCAACTAAGACCCATACACCCAATGTGTTGCTTCCCCCCTAGTGAAAGCTCCTGCACCCCAGAGGAAGGTAGTCTGGTGCTATAAAGAGATAGCCTTCCTTTCTTTGGACCCCAGCAATGGCTAACATTATCTGTCAACCTGGCCAGAAGACCCAGCCAAAAACCCACCCTTAATCTCTGGCTCCATGGGGCACAAGTAGATTTGGGATATCTCCTCTCTTTCTCACTGAACCGTGCATGTGTCCAGAGAGGCACAGTCAGGGAGGTGGGGTTCTGGCAGCCAGATTTTTGTGGATCTGGAAATCTCCTGCTGTTTTTTTCTCCTCTCTTCTTTCCTGAGGCATATGAAATTTCAGTCCCCTAATTTGCTTGTTCAATGCTTTACAAAACTCAGGAGCCATCTCTTTCCCCAGGTTAATGGCATGCATATGTATACGCGTGTATGCATATTGCATTCTAGTTGGAAAAGGGAAGGGCCAAGGATTTGGGTGCAGTGGGTAAAGCAGGAGTATTTGAATAAGGCTGGGGCTTCTCTTGGCTCGCGGTTTAGTAAATCTGTGATGTAGAATAAATTACCTCATCTCTCCATAACCAGTGTCCCTACTGATAACATGCCTGCGTTATGGGGGTTACTGTGAGGACTGAATGGGGGGGCATATGGAAAACCCAAACCTAGGAGCTGGGGACAAACATTCATTAATATTGAGCTGCAATGCTACCTGCCAAACTCTGGGGACCCAATGTGATTCAATGGCAATTCTTTGGATTTTAAAATGATGAATCTGTGCACCATCTCCAGGGGGATCTGAGGTAGCACCCTATCATTAAGCTTACTGCTGTTTTTGTGATAAAATCTATGACTATTCACACTAAGTGGAATAAATTAATATTATAAATACCCTTAGGTTAGTTTAGGTAAGGTTTTAAGGTTAGTTTAGCTTAGCTTGCTACAAACCCAGGGAGAAAGAACACCTCAATTTCAGAGCTTTATGCATTTTAGAATCGCGGATAAAGGGTCACAGATCCACAGTGAGTACTCAGGTGTCTTGAAGAGAGGGTCAAGAAACAATAAAAACAACAAAAGCAGTAGCATGTATGTTCTTTAGAGCCCAGCTACTATGGCAGGATGTGGGAGAATCAAGTGCTAAAGGGCTCAAGTGGCTCTGGAATGAGTTTAGTCTTATGGACACGGAAGGTTCGCTGGCATTGTACCTGCCATGTTCAGCCAGAGCTCGTGGGGGTGCCACTTCTGGCTGCCAGTGCGACTCTCAGATCAACTTGACGTTGCTTCATTGTTCTAGCAGACACCAGCTTGACATGAGACCTCTGTGGGGCAGTGCCTCCAGCGCTGTCTTCTCCCAGGAGGCAGGCAGTGTGACAGGTGGAAGGTCAGAAGGGCTGGTGCAGGTGACAGAGCCACCGCTAGTGCCTTGCTCTGGGCCACTTAAGTTCTTTACCCTCTCTGAGCCTTAGTCTCCTTATCTACAAATGACAGCAAAACTATGTGTCTTGGTTACTGCTTGGAGAATCAAAATGAGGTCCTGTAATGTTTATTAGAGAGCTTTGTGAACTGCAGCATTCCAAGTTACTGTGAGGGCTCGGGATTTTTTTAAGGTGCTTGATCCTAATAATAGTTTTCTATTCCCAAGGAGCATCTGTGTGTGTGTGTGTGTGTGTGTGTGTGTGTGTGTGTGTGAGAGAGAGAGAGAGAGAGAGAGAGAGAGAGAGAGAGACCTTGGGCGGGTTGAATCAGCCCTGGGTCACTGGCAGTTAAGAAGGGACCTTATCTCTCCGCCATTGTGTGGCTTTGGTAAATTACTGCTTTCTTCACTCAGTAACTCCTCATGCTTCAGAGACATAAGGTAGACAGCCTTGAAAGGATTGAGCTAGGAGTCGCTTGACTACTCAGGAAATGGCTTGTGCTGATCTTAGTCGCCCTCTGTGTGACACACTGTAAGAATGAGAGGAAGGCATTGTTTGAAGGAAAAATATTTTGGTTTGTAGAAAGAGTGCCACATAAATTCCAGCCATTGCAACCAGAGGCAGGTGTCTACTTAACTCCTAACCTTGACTGGTAACTCTCCCCTCCTCTCTCCTGCCCCCCCGCC